>CABFOW010005779.1:0-22733 GCA_902141385.1 Timema californicum
TTTGCGTGGAGGTAGAGTGGAAAACCATTTAGGAAAAACCACCACCAGTTCACCCGACCGAGATTCGAACCTCGATCTCCCCGTCCACAGCAGTCGAGCTCAACACGAGAGAGAACTAAGGAAATATCATATTTCTCTGTTCAAACTTTTAAAGCTGAATTTCTTGTACCAGCATCTGCTGAAAGTTTGAGCATTAACTGGTTAGTTGTATAGATTATACCTGCGATTTTCGACCTTTTTCAACTCAGAGCACAGTGAAGAAGGTGCTAAAATTGTCACGGCACTTCATGAGTTTTTTTTAAGGAACAATTTTATCATTTAGAATAATAAGTATTATGATTGTTTAAAATCTATACACCTGATATTATAATAATTTGTTATTATTAAAAATATTTTTTCTCACTGATTTAAAAAGAGTTATTTTTACCCCTAATTTTTTTTCTCTTTTCTTTTGGATCTTCCTTTAAACTCTCTCGACACAGCTGATGATTCTTCATGGCACATTAATTTGCCGTGGCACATCAGTTGAAAAAGGCTATATAAGACAGTATATTTAAATAACGGAAAACATGTCGATAATATTAAGAGTCCATATTTGTATTTTTTTTTCCATGCTGCAGTGATTAAATCTGTTTTGTAATATATTTTAGAGCTTTTTGTATGTTTATCGATTAGTTGATACTTTTATCAACTACTCATTTTTAGGATACGACACAAACTCAATTTTTTAACACTAAGAAACAGCTAAAACATGGATCTTAAATATGAGTAATACTGTGCGCTTACAGTCAAGGTTTTTTTATTATAGTTCTTGAAATTAAAAACTAAGAAAACATTTTTTTAAATTATAGTTCTTGAAATTAAAAACTAAGAAAACATTTTTTCATTATAGTTCTTGATATTAAAAACTAAGAAAACATTTTTTCACTATAGTTCTTGAAATTAAAAACTAAGAAAACATTTTTTATTATAGTTCTTGAAATTAAAAACTAAGAAAACCTTTTTTTAATTATAGTTCTTGAAATTAAAAACTAAGAAAACATTTTTTTAAATTATAGTTCTTGAAATTAAAAACTAAGAAAATATTTTTTTACTATAGTTCTTGAAATTAAAAACTGAGGAAACGTTTTTTTATTATAGTTCTTGAAATTAAAAACTAAGAAAACATTTTTTTATTATAGTTCTTGAAATTAAAAACCAAGAATTTTTTTTATTATAGTTCTTGAAATTAAAAACTAAGAAAACATTTTCTTTATTATAGTTCTTGAATTTAAAAACTAAGAAAACGTTTTTTTTTCCAATTCTTACCTTAGTCAACAGCAGAACAACAATGGTGCTCATACCCAGTACAGTATCCCAAAGTCTTGTTTCAT
This sequence comes from Timema californicum, assembly GCA_902141385.1. Classification (NCBI taxonomy): domain Eukaryota; kingdom Metazoa; phylum Arthropoda; class Insecta; order Phasmatodea; family Timematidae; genus Timema; species Timema californicum. The sequence goes on from CABFOW010005779.1 coordinate 1,374, forward strand.
GAAGATGTTTAACGAGGTTGACGCAAGCGCCGATAAAGTCGTTGGAGCTACCTCCGAAACCGAATAGACCCTTAAACTGTGATGAAGCTATCGTGATCGCGGCGGCCGACGTGAAGCCCACTGTTACAGGCATCGAAATGAAATCCACCAAGAAACCTGTTTAAAAGGTTGGAGATGTTGTGTGAGTAAATTCATAGCTACGAATATTTGAAAGAGAAAAAAATCGGTAAATAAAAAGGATGATCACTATGAATCAACTAATCCTTAAGGGTGTATGAAGGTTCAAGATTGAAAAAAAAATCTTCTTTGAATAATGAATTGGAATTTGGTATGGCTTAAGATAATTATAGAACCAACTTAATAACCAGGCCTCGGATCCCTAGAACAGGAATTCTCAGTCGGTGTGCCATGGAACTTAGGGGTGTCACAAGATCGGCAAGGAGTGCCGTGAGATTTTGAAGAGGAAAAATGCTAAGAAAATAAAAAAACTAAAGAAAACATATTAGCACATATAGTGAAGAGAAATAAATGGAAGCAAATTTTGTCTTTTAGGTTGGCCACACACCAAATGCACCATTTTGTTTCACGAAAAGACATTTTGTCACAGAATGTTGAAACATGCTGCAGATGTGTCGACTGCCATAACATTCAATGAAGCGTCATGCACTGCTTGCAACATTGTTGCGAGGCACCTCGAGGAGCCTTAAGACAAAAGGCAATGCTCCTTTCCTCTGTCTCTCGCAACGAAACATGAAAAACATTTTGAAATGCTCATGCGCCAGGTCGCGAATAAAATGTGGATTTTCAGTATTGATATTATTTAAATTATTTAAAAACTGAGTTCAACTACAAAGCTATTTGTATCTTTTATGATTTATTAGGTGAACCTGATATTCTTTTTCTGGATGCGAGTCAAAAATCTGTGTGAAATGTCATAAAAGAATGGCTATGTCTACTTCCTCATTAGCAAGCCTAGTCATCCAACTGCCCAAGCTCACTAATTTTTTAAGAACCAACTAAACACTGCACTCAGCTCTTATGTGGCTCACTTACAAATGGTGGGAAATTGAACAATTGTAGCTTGTTGCAAGTCAAAATGTCTCAGACGTCTCACCACCAAATGCAACGTGATGCAACATCTTTTTTTTTAAACAAATTGTCGCGAGTCATATGTTGCATTTGGTGTGTGGCAAGCCTTAAAAGTTTCTCTAGATTGCACGTGCCACGGCACCCAATGCGAGATAGAAATCTAAATTTCTATTTCACTCTAAGTCGTGAGGATGGTTTGAATATTGCGTTGACAACTATTTGGCAAAATATTAAACTTTGTGGTCTAATCATCATTTGCAAGATTCTTATTATGGTTTGAAATAAGAGAGATACCTTGCACACTTACCTTTGTGATACTGGAGTAGAAACTGTTTGGATAGAACATTAAAAAAACACACAAACACATATTTTTAAGGACAACTTTCACTATCACAGACAGCTTCATCAGGTCAAGAGAGTAGACTGATGCTCTTGGTTAAACTACAAGGTTGACTGTTTTTCAGTTATGATATCAGTGTGTAGCTGGCAGCACTATGAATAAATAGATAAAAAGAAAAACTAAAAATTGTGTTATATAATGTATTATTATTATTATTGTGACATTGAATGTAATAATAAGTGTGCTGGTAGAAAGGAAAGTCAACCTTGCAGTCAGCCTCGATACTTTTTTAAATTCTCCTCTCGAGATCGTCTCAAATTGAAAATATGGTTCTTGCACATCCCTAGTTTATAATGTTTAGTATGATAATCTGATATATACCACTTTGAATAAAAAAGAGAAAATGTGAAAAACAAAACAAAAGTGCCACAAGATTATAATTTCCTCCACAAAGGTTCTAGGAGCCTAGAAAAGGTTAAGAATAACCACCCTAGAATATTTATTTACTATTTAACTGCGCATAATTTTGTTAATAATAAATGCAATGTAAAACAAATCATTTAAGGGCCAGTCTTATGATTACAGATAAATATTGCAATCGGTAGGTTTAAAATTAGCGACCAGATAAAGGTTATCAGCCACTTTAATATTTTACACGTATTATGAACTGAATTTATCTGCCAGATAGCTATCTGTAAGATAAATATATTTTTATGCAGAAAACGCAAGGTTGGTACTGTTTTTACAGGTGCGTGCATGAGTATAAGCCCTGCTGCTAACATTACAACCTAGCATGTGATGACAATGCTTAACATTTGTTAAATTATGGCGGCTTAACAAGTTTGAGTAAACAGATGGCGTAACGTGGGTGCAGAAGTTAAATTTTCTTCCCAAGTACTAATTTCGGTGTCTGCCAAAATGTGGGCAATAGTTTGGTAAAACGTTTACAAAATTTCATTTATTTTACTCACATTTTGATAATTTGTTCTTATATAACCATAACTCTACAAATAGCATATCAGTTTATATAAAAGTGTGAATTAAATGTTCTAACTCTATATAGTTAGAGCCTGGGCCTGTGCTTACTAAACCTGTGAACCAATATTCTAACCTAAAAACAGATTCTGATAAGCAAAACCTCATTAAAAACAACGCGTCACTATGGTAACAACCATTTTAACTTTTAGATAAAAGTTATCAGGTACTTAAACCTACCAATAAAAATGTGATGGATAAATAAATTTTATCTGGAAGATAAATGCTATATGGCGGTTATAAGACAAACTTTTAACTTATCGACCAGATAACAATATATAACGGCCAGATTCATATCAATCCATGAGTCATAAGACTGACCCTAAGTAAACCAAGTTTTGTAAGATTCAACATCAGATTCAAGATTTGTAAGTAAAATGAAGATTTGTATTCATAATATAGTGGATCTGTCCCATCTCTCACAATATTGATTGATTTAATAAAATCACACTAAATAGACCCTAACCTTGTTTACTTTTGCTATTATTATTATTATTATTATTATTATTATTATTATTATTATTATTATTATTATTATTATTAGCACCGCGTCTTACTACCCATCCGGGTTATACGCACTTACGCTAATGTGCAATGGTAGGATGATTGTGAGATGAAATGAAGGACCTACAGTTTAACGTGGAATCCGAACCACGGTGGAGGCCTGGCATTCCCCACATTCACAAGATGTCTTGTTAAAGGTGAAGGAAAGGTTTGGTAATCAGATAAATCTTTGCCGGGACCAAGGATTGAACCCCGGACGCTACTTTTACTAGTTCAAGTACATAAAAATCAGGCGGGTTACTTAAAATATCCACTTTTCTGCTTCAAGTTAAAGGAGAAGAATGAGGTGGTTAAAGGAGGAGGAAGGTGGAAGGATAAAGGAAGCATTTTAATAAACTGATACGGCCACAAGTTGGAAACAGTTGATGATGATAATGATGAATGTTATTAGGCATTTAGTTTTTGTTTTGAGTATATGTAAATTTACCAAATTGAGTTTTCATACCTAATATAATTGTGTCCCTTGGTAGGAAGTGATTGAGAGCCACTGATCTAAAGGATGCATGTCCACCCATCCTACGTGGTTAGTCAGAACTGGTAACCGCAAGTTATAATATGTTTACAATGTATCAAATTGTTTATTGAAATTAACAAGACTCACCCATTCTAAACAAACCGAGTAAAAATATGATGGACCCCGAGAGGAATGCGAGCAGCACCGCAAAGTCCGGCCCGTGACTGGTAACAAATGTTTTAGTCATGAGAGCCAAGATGGCGGTGGGTCCGATGGTTATATCTTTGCAACTGCCCAGCAACACATAGGTAAATGGGCCCATAAACGCTGCGTACAAGCCATACTGTAACACATACACCTCCTGGGTCAGCCATGAGGACTACCTGGATGGTTCTAACCTATATCAACACATATAATACAACATACATAGATAGATACGTAAATATGCCATTCCCTTACGGGGTGGGCAAGAAACTGTGCTTATAACTAAAAAAAACAACTCCGTACTGAATCCATCCTCACTAACTTTCTCCGTACTTTCCTATTCTTGCATACTCCCTTCGCTTCAACAACATCCATACACTGAGTCTTACATTTTCTTTTATTCTTAAAACTCTTAATGTTCCTCTTTTTTCACACATTCATCTACAACATTTAGCCACATCTTACATGGCCTACCCCTTCATTTGATCCACAAACTCTACCTTCATATAATTTCTTCGTTACTCGATCCACACTCATCCTCTCAACGTGCTTGAACCAACGTAAGACGCTTCTTTCACATTGACCTAATGGATTATCTATCAAACTGCAATCCTTAAGCAACCATTCATTACTGACTCTCCATGAGTTTTTACACATACATTTACTAGATATCTCTTATTTAAACTATTTTTTGTATCTTTTAAATTTTCTAGGATTCAAATTTAAATTTAAAAGACAACCAATGTTAGATTCATATTTGAGAAAAATAGAATTTGAACCTTCATTATAAATTTTGTATCTGGTTTTGGCATAATGTTTATATAATAGGCCTATTTTGTAGAGATGGGTCTGATCATTTATTTTACAAATCCGAATCTTGTGTACAAATTTTAGACAAAAGAAGTAACCCAATTGGAATATAATAGAATAATAAGTCATTTTTTGCTAGAATCTATTCACTATTACAATTATATATTCAGTGCTAAATTAATGGTCTGGGGTCTGGTTAGTAAGTTTTTCTTATTATTATGCTGAGGCTAAACCAACAATTAACAGTGTTAAAATTCTAAAACAAATTCCAACTCAAAATCTAACTTGACTTTATTAAGTTTTTTCTAATCTTGAATCTGATATTGGCTGAAATCCTCAAATTTACTGAGGATTCGAATGTGCCAACCCTAGTCCTGATATGTTGACATTGTTTGTATTGAGGATGCAGTTGGTGTACAAACGAACAATGTGAGTGTAAGAGTGTGTTATGCACATATGATGCCGTATTAATGGCTGAGGATAAAAGTGACTTGCAGAATGCGTTAAATCTCTTGAATCTGGTGACAGGTAGAATGAATGGATCTCTGTATAAATGTCTTCGAAACTAACTAAGGTGATAGTTTTTGATAAGAATGGATAAAGAAATAATTGTCAGCTTAGTCTAAATATAAAACTGTCACCACAAGTGAATTATTTTGTGCTTCTGTGCAGAATGTTCTGTAAAAATGGAAGGATTGATGGTGAAATCGACAGATGGGTGAATACATCTCGGAGAGTAGTTAAATGTAGGCCTATGTGAACTATTACCAAGAATTATTATTATTATTATTATTATTATCATCATCAGCACCGCGTCTTACTACCCGTTCGGGTTATATGCACTTACGCTAATGTGTAATGGTAGGGTGATTGTGAGATAGAGGACCTACAGTTTAACGTGGGATCCGAACCACGGTGGAGGCCTGGCATTCCCCACATTCACAAGTTGTGATTAATACACACCTTGTCAGAAGTGAAGGAAGGGTTTGGTAATCAGATAAATCTGTGCCGGGACCGAAGATTGAACCCCGGACCCCTAATACAGAAGTCCGACACCTTACCCCTAGACCACCAGGTTACCCTATTACCAAGAAAGAGGCAAATATAGTAATATATAAAAGTGTGTTTAACGCCAACATTGGTGTGTGGAGGTGAAGCGTGGATTTGTCTGGAGAAACACAAGATCAAGGCGAATGCGGTTGGAATGAGATATCTAAGAAATGTGTGTGGAAAAATTTGTTTGGACTGAGTCAGTAATGAACGGGTGCTGAAGGAATGCGGTTTGAAAGAGAGTCCAATAAATCAATGTGAAATAAGAGTCTTACGTTGGTTTGGGGACGTTGAGAGGTTGAGCGTGGATCAAGTGATGAAGCAAATATATGAAGGTCGAGTGTGTGGCTCAAAGGAAGGTGTAGGCCATGTAAGACATGGTTAAATGTCGTATAGTGTGTGCTAAGAAAACAAAAAAAAACATAGTATTGTGTGTGTGGAAAAGAGACACCTTAATAGTTTTAACAATAAAAGAGCATGTATGACTTGGTGTATGGATGTTGTTGAAGCGAAGGGAGTATGCAAGGATAGGGAAATGTGGAGAAAGTTAGTGACGATTAATTCGATACAAAGTTGTTTTTTAAGCTAGGCCTATTGTATAGTTTTTTGCCTACCTTGTAAGAGAACAGTGTGATTAGGTATGTATATAAATAAAAAGGAAATAAAAGCTCTATTTGTGTATAAAATTAGCATCACACACACAAAATATATTGATAAAGATTTTATTTACAATGAGAACTGATTTTTATGTCTAGGCCCATATGTCATATTTATTAGGTTGTAGAGAAAAAAATAAGAGACATAACTACTCCTGGTATTGGCAACTCAAAAGTTTGTTGCTGCGCTTAATAAAGTATGCCAATTATCCCTCCCTGTCTTGAGCTAGTTCTATCCAGTCCACCTCATTACACCCTATCTCTTTCAGGTACACTATAATGCTATCTTCCCATCTACGTCTAGGTCTTCCCAATGTGTTTGCCAGTTAATACCCTGAACACGGCTCTCGAATCTCTCATTCATGCTGCATGTCCTGCTCACCATAATCTACGAGACTTGATTATACTTACAATCTCTTTTGATGAGTATGGGCTATGTAATTCATCATTATGTAACTCCTCTACTCCTCAGTCATCCCATTTTTGACTAAATATTTTCCTAAGCACCTTGTTCACAAACATCCTAAATTTCTTTTCACCACATTCTTGAGTGAATTAGTTATGTTTTATGATCATACTTATTTTGTGATTTTATTTTATTTTTTGGCTAAATGTAGATAAAATGTCATGTTTTCCCAAATAAACTCATCTATATGGTATTGCATAAATAAATGTGATTTCAAATCAAGGCCTTCGAATATGAATTTGAGATATTTAGGCTATTGAAGATTCTTTTCCAATCATGGATCTCTTAGTTTAAAGTTTGTAGGAATCAAGACTTTGAGATTCCCAATGACCATCTAATTTACTAACTTGAGGTTGAAGCCCTGCAACCACTGCGTAAGCTATCCCTTGAGGGATGGCGGTGAGTCCAACCGTCAAACCTGCGATCACGTCATGTATTATGTCCTTCTTATTGTACCCTCGCACCCATTTGGCGGCAGGTATTGTCTTCTCGAGGAATGATCTGTTACACATTGTCTTGTCATCCCCTCGGAAAAGTGACGAGATAAAGCTTGTCCGGGAAGGACGGTCCGAAGAGTAATTTGTCTTTTGACCTGCAAACAAATCAATATTAAAGATAAGGTACAATGTAGAATGGATACTCAGTGATTCTAAAAATATGAGATTTTGTTATATAGTCTTGTTCAAAAAAGAGTGTCTTTAAAGATGAATTATTTTTATAAAAACATTTAGAGGTGTGCAACGTCAACTTTTTCAATTCAAAGAGAAGTTGAGTCAAATGATATGAGATACTTCTGAAACTGAATCAAAAATCGTATATTTAAAAAAAAAAAGTTTAATGTTGGATATAAATATTATGGCTACTTTGTATGACTATGTAAATTTAGTTATTAAATATGATTTAGAAAACTGATATATAATTCAAATATATTTTGTTTTAAAATAATAAATTAAGTTACTATATCACAAAATATAATTTAATTATTTTTGACTTTTTTATGTGGACACCGATTTGTGATGGAATTAACAGCATAAAATGAAGACAATAAGCATAAATGTGTATTTTGAATTTTTTTTTTTTGGGTGAAGTTTCTAGTTGTCAAATTAAAAATTTTACTTTCAAATCGAGGTCAAAGTGAAAGAATTCACAGAGCCAAGTCGAAGTTTCGCAAACCCCTAAAAAAATTAAAAATATTTTGTGCAAAGTAGTGGTACTTAGATGACAATAGTCTAATCTTAAGTTTTTAATTATATTCTACATTATCGATTTAAGGATACTATTATCAAACTGTAAGTCTATTTATTTACTTTCAAAAAGAGAACAAATGGTGAATGATGTTGGGTGCGCAGTTATCATGGGCGTAGGAATGGGGCTTAAGGGCAAAATACCCTCCACACTTCCTAAAAGTCGGGCTTTATTTTATTTTTACAACACTTTAGACAACCCAACAAAATCTAAGTTCAAATGTAGCCCCTACACTAGACGAACACAGTGGTTTTATTCATGATCCGTTATGAAATGACATAATCTTATACTTTGAAAACCTACTGGTAATTATTTAGTGAATAAGAATTGAGATTTGAATTTATTAATGAATGGAAAGGAAGCAATTTTAAATCAATTCAAACAATTACCGCCATGAAGGGTGAGTTAGATAAGTACCTAAAAAAATAATAATATTTAACTTCTTGTGGGTGTATTCGTTCAGATATTTATATTTCTAGTATGGATTCAATTCCATCAGAGATAATAAAGGGAGGTTATTACTAATAGAAATTAATAAATTGCTATGTTTCACACGGAACTATGAGGTATTATCACAATAATGGAAGGTATTATAAACACATTTTCAAAAAGTAATATAAAACAGATTGTAATAATTATGGAGGTATCTCATTATTACACCAAAATGCTATAAAATTGTACCTAACATGATTTTAACGAGATTGATGCCCTACGCATAGGAAATAATTGGGAATACTCAGTAGGCCCCATGGATATAAACGAAATAGATCAACAATGGATTTTATTTTTACTATTCAACAAATATTCGAAAAAAAAGTGGTAATACAACACATGAAAGTTCATCAATAATCATTTTATTTATTCTATAAAAGTCTATTATTCAGTTAAAAGAAAAAAATTATGTGAAATTTTTGTTAAGTTTGGGATAAATTTCCCAGAAAACTTGTGAATCTTACCGAGGTATGTGTGACTGATATACATGGCAGGGTACAGGTTTGATGTCCCTTATCAGATTCTTTTGAAATACAGACTGGGTTGAAACAAGGAGATGCACTTTCCCTTATTACTTTTTAATCTAGCTTTAGACTATGATGCTATTAGAGTAATGCAATAGAATAGGGGAGGCTTGACCTTCAACAGTAGGCCCTACATTGCAACTATTACTATTATTAGTACCGCGTCTTACTAACCGTTCGGGTTATACGCACTTACGCTAATGTGTAATGGTAGGGTGATTGTAAGATGGAATGGAGGACCTACAGTTTAACGTGGAATCCGAACCACGGTGGAGGCCTGGCATCATCGCAACTATTAGAATATCAGATGATTTATAGCTTTGTTGGGCAATAGTAGGAAAGCTATTGACAGTTTATGCAGACATTTTACTAGCGGCCATTGCAGAAATTAGTTTAGAAGTGAGCTCTGGGTGGCATACTTTTAAGTGTAGCAATAAACTTTCAAGTTCACAACACCAGAGAGTAATAATTCCTCACATTTTTTGTGTTACGATAGTAACTTAACTATAAATTTTGTGATTTTAATTGGCTTAAAAGGTACGGTTCTTGGGCTTCATCCCTAAAAAGGGCCCCCCCAATTCATTTGAGAGGGCACCATGAGTCCATTTTAGCATTACTCTCCCCCTTTTGCTCTAAAAAAACCAAACTGAAAACGTCCCAACACTTCTGGGGGTTGCCTTATCTGACGTCAAGCTAATATATGGGTGAAATTTGTGTTAAAACTCGTACAGCTTTAAGGGAATTCGGTACTTTTAGAACATGTAATTCTATTGTCATACGTCAATAAGATTCATAGGTTAGAATCAAAAATATAATGGCTTACTTTAGAATCAAAATTGTAGGACTACCCCTTTGGATTTGAGGTGCATGAAATAAAATAGATCAACATTTTTTAAATGTTGCAGGTGTTATGTTCTAAAACTACTTAAATACGACGTTTTATTATCCACAAAATGTATAAATGTAGATAATCTGTGGTTACATAATCCATACTCCATAGATAAGGTTAGGTACAATATAGAGGTCGGCATCGCTAAGGTATCAAACATACACAGTTTTCAGCGCTAGACATAGCGGTGGTTGAATGAAGAACTAAGAAAACCAATGGCACCAGATTTAACCATTTCAAGTGCAGTCAGCCAGAATTAAAAGACTAGCCTCGCTATTAATAACAGCTAAGTGTGAAATTAAATTTGACCATTCGCACACCGATTCAGATTTACTTTATGGAAAACAAACTTATCTTTTGTACATACCTCCACTGTAACTTCGATGTCTTAGCTGAAAGTCAATTTGGCTAATTTTTTTAGTGACATTTGACTTTCTTTTCATGGCTTTAACATAACTACAGTAGCCCTATGACTTCTTTGGTGCTGACTGACAGCTCACGGCTGACGATTTTGAAAAGTTACCAGACTAAATTATGTATCCCTACGCCGAATCATATGATCTGCAAAAACATGTGTTTATCAGCTGTCACTTCTGACAATCAAAACTTAGTTTTGAAAACATTTTACGAAGATCCATTCTGTCTGTCGCCACACTCAAACGATTTAACGCATTCTGCAAGTCACTTTAATTCTCAGCCATTAATACGGCAAATCTGTATATAACAGAACTCTCACATTCACATTGTTTATTTGTACACCAACTGCGTCCTCACAAGCATCCCTCATACACTGATCCATGAATACTTCAAATTATGGAGACATAACACAACCTTGTCTAACACCCTGTTCAATGTAAAACCATTCGCTCAACGCTCGAACCACCCTTCATATCGTAATTTTAAATAAACGCACAATGTAGCAAAAACTTTTTTAAATGTGTCTTGTCTTCATACCAATATTTTATAGTCATCATTCTGTGGCATATAAGATGTATACTTTTGTAGCTACAATGTTCTTGAGTCTAGGTAAATAATTTTAAAAGAAGTAGTAGATTTCAATATTGTCCACATATGTTGTTTGAGGGCATAGCCAATCATCAACATTATATAGTGTCTTCCTTGAAATAAACATCCAAATCAATGGGAAAATATTCTCGCACCTGTGTGCAAATGGACTTGTCTAGTCTGTGTTTCCAATTGTAAGGAGGTAGGGGTTCTAACACAGGTGCTGTTTGTACTGAAGTGATTTTACATCGAGGCTCAAGCACATATCAAGGCCCGCGAGTGAACAATACCAGACACCCGAAGATTGCCATCATGTCTTACTACATCCAGGAACCTTTTGAAGTTAGTCCAATGAAAATCCTATATTTATAAGCTGAGAAAAGTTGTGGTGGACGTAATTGTAATCAGCCTAAATGCTCACCAGATGCCATACTTAACTAAAATACCTGGACTATTTCACAGTTGCTGTACTATCGGCACCATAAAGCCCTCACGAGTTGAAGGTGGCTGTGTTATCTGACAGATCGCTTATCTTAATTGATCATTCATATATGGATCTGACGATATACGCAGGTACATCAAAGACTCCGCCTTAAAACTATGACGTAAGAATGGCAGTGGGCTACAGCCAATTAAGAAACAGACTCTCAACTTTAGGGGGGGTTTCACTGCTCTCCTTTTGACAGATTGAGCCCTTAAATACTGGGCTTCGCTAGTGTCGCTGCTGGGTAATGATAGGGCTAGCCGCAGCGATCCTAGTGTTGCAGGACTCAAGCTGCCAAAAAGAGTGCAACCATTTTAACCTGGAGGTTGACTGTCTGGATATATTATTTGTCTGTGCCCAGGGCATGGGTACTTCAGATGTACAAACATTGGCGACCAAGCCATTTCATTTCATGTCATTTTTCAATTTGAGAAGTACAATCTATATAATATATTTGTAAGATAAATGCATGCACTTGACGTAGAGATCACGCGAGATTTAATGCTAACGTAACTTAATAAAGTCCTACCAAGTTTGTGTGGCACTCACCCATACGGCCGATGTCACTAATCTCGTCTCGGTTCTGTTACAGGGTCTGTTGTAAATAGATTAGAGTATTATCAGTCTCTGTGTGCACTGTCGTGAGTGATTGAACCGCTGTTAAAACATCGTCCAGTCCTTTTGACTGCAAATTCGCCACTGGTGCAAACATGTCTAATCTTAAACTAACTCTAACAATCATCTTGTGTCCACAGAAGTGATGACTTCAGGGACTCTGTCAAAATAAACAAAGATAAGTTTTATGATCAATGCGCAACAAATAATATTGATAATTAGGTCTTACCCGCTTCCAGTAGTGGCTTGTGGCTAAGATTAGTGGGGGTACTGCTAACAAGGGAAGCAAAACAGTGCATTTTTTTACTTCACCGCCGCAAAACCAACTATTCCGTTGGTACCATTTAGAATTAAAGCTTGTTGTTGCTTTTGCCTGGTTGAGATATTAGAATATCAAGTGTTAAACGACCTCTTTTCTTAACTGTAACTTTCTCGTGGAGAGATAGCTGTGAAAAATAAGCTGTTGAAGTTCACGTACAGTCACAGAACTTATTTCTTGGGGATGCAAGGCCATGATTAAAGTTTTCTGTTAAATAAAAGAACCGGGAAAAAAATGAATATAATAGAATAGCTGGACGCAGAATAATAATCTAATTCTACACTCTTCTACACTTTATCACATTCAAGAATATGGTACACGGTTTTTAAGCACAACACACACTGAGTAAAAAAAACACTTCCTTCCACCATCACGCGAGAGCTGACACTCCGAGAGCAACAGTGCTCTCTCTACCTGGCAGTCCCGCCTTCCTCCCTCCCCCTCCTATGCGTGCATGAGCACAACAGTCAAACACCACTTCGCTGGCACTATGAAGCGCACAGTTCCATACAAAGATTTTTTGAATATTTTTCATAAACTGGGGGAGGGCTGCTGAAGTATTGACAATAAGCTTAAGGAATATATATTGTACTACAAAAATAAATAAAGAATTAAAGAAAAAATGACTCTTTATATTAAATTTTATCGATAATATCAAGTGGGAATAGGGGGTGCTGCTGTTCCGCAGTGCCTATACACCAACCGCCACTGGCCGCTTCGGTGGCCGCATGGCCTCAGGAAGGCGTCACTCTCGCAATAGACCGGATTACCAATGACGGGGAGCTTGAGGTTTAAATCTCTGTCGGGTGTACTGTGGTTCCTCCTAAATGGTTTTGCCACTCTTCCTCCACGCAAATGCGGTTACACTTCCTCTAGATTAAACTATTCTCGAGCCTAGCACATCAGCGTAGTTATTAGTACATATCTGTACAACCCAAACGGGAGTGAATCGCGATTAAGAATATGTTTTTTTAACACCGCTTCTTACTATTCGTTTGGGTTATGGGGCTATGTACTAATTACGCTAGTGTTTTTAGGGGTTAGGAAGCTTATATTTATGAGAAGTGTACCCGCATTTGCGTGGAGAGAGAGAGTGAAAAAAACCACTTTGGAATAAACCCTCTCAATACACGCGACCGAAATTCGATCCTTGATCTCCCCGCCATCAGTAGTCTAGTCTACTGCGAGAGTAGCGCGTTAGAACACGTGACACCGGATCAGTTAACACAAATATTCAACAATTGTTGATATCACCATGTGGAGAAAATTAATGTTTGTTTTGGAGAGTTATTTGAGATATTTTCTGAAAAACTGTGTTTGCTATAAAAATAGTAAAAACATTATTATTATTATTATTATTATTATTATTATCACCGCGTCTTACCACCCGTTCGGGTTATACGCACTTACGCTAATGTGTAAATGGTAGGGTGATTGTGAGATGAAATGAAGGATCTACAGTTTAACGTGGGATCCGAACCATGGTGGAGGTCTGGAATTCCCCATATTCACAAGTTGTGTTTAATACATGTCTTGTCAGAGGTGAAGGAAGGGTTTGGCAAACAAATAAATATCTACCGGGACCGAGAATTGAACCCTGGACCCTCCAGTCCGACACCTGACCCTTAGACCCCACCAGGTCACAAATAGTTAAAAACACTTAATCTCCCTCGCACCCCCTTCTATTCTACTTTAAACCACCCTAATTTCTTCTCGAGACCAGTTGCTAGTCGATTTAAGCTCGTGCTTAAGTGCTCGCTAATGGATTGAAGTGTTCGTGGGGAGAACAAGGGGGTAAGGAGACCTCCACTTAAGAGTGTCCTTCAATTATTAGGGGCGCAAGGGAAACGTATTGGAATCTTATTGGTAAACGTGTTCTTCCCTGGCGAAGACTATAAAACCCTGGTCTACCTAAATACGCGTGATCACTTTAGTTTTTCCTGCCATCCTGTCAGTGAGAGCCTGTTTTTTCGACTGTACTGTCAAGACATAGCTCGTGTGACATGGAGTCGTTCTATTCTCTCATGTGTGTGATGGGGATGACGTCAGCGACGTACCTGGAGGAGTTACAGTGCAAAGCGATGGATATTTTGAGCGGGTTACCTGTGGAAATAGCCATCACCATTTTCAGGTAAGTGTCACGCGTTGTATCAGAGACGGTGGAAATGTATATTTAACCAAGAGAGTTATTTTCAGTTATTATATCGACTTGTTTTTTATTTCTAAAGTCAATTACTAATTTGGTTTAGGTGTCGCTTTCTTTAAAATCAAATTAACGTTTTTTTCTTATTTTTTTTCTTAGCACCACTTCTAACTACCCTTTCGATTTGTACGGGTATGCATTAATCACGTTAGTATGCTAGAAATGAGAAAGGTAAATTTAAGAATAAATGTATCTACCAAGACAGAAAGGAAAAAACTATTTAGAAAAAACCACCCTCAGTATACCTAACCGGGATTCAAACCCGGATCTCCCGGTGATCGGCAGGAGTCTTTTGCGAGAGTGATGTCTTGGAGTAGACGAAGCAACCAACAATGCGTTTTTTTAAGAAATTCATTTTGGAATATTTTTATTGACTAATAGAATTTTATAAGATATTTCCTCCATATGGTTAAATCCCAATAAATATTGATTTTAACTAAAACACACCCGCTTTGGTGACCACGTGGTCTAGCGCGCTAATCTCGTGTTGGACTAGACTGCCAAAGACAAGTAGATCAGGGTTCGTTCCCGGTAGAGCACACTCAGGGTGGTTTTCAGCTATATTTTTTATACGCAAATGTGAGTGCACTTCCTCTCAATTAAACCTTCATAATCCCTAAGCCATCATTGTAACTAATACATAGGCATACAGCCCGTGCGAGTATTAAGACGTGGTGCTAGTAAAAAAAAAGCTGTGAAGCCTTCTAAACATTTACGATGTAACTACAGTAGCCCCATGGCTTCTTTGGTGCTGACTGACAGCTCACAGCTGACTTCTGACAATCAACATTTAGGTATATACCTAAATATTGACTGTCAGAAGTGACAGCTGCTAAACACATGTTTTTTGCAGATCATTTGGTTGAGCGTAGGGATACATAATTTGGTCTGGTAACTTTTCAAAGCCGTGAGCTGTCAGTCAGCACCAAATAAGTCATGGGGCTACTGTATTATACGTAGTTTTGTTGTAGCTTATTAATTTTTTTTATCACTGGGTCTCTTCAGGTTATACGTATAAATACTAATTACGCTTCTGATTTAGTGATGAGGAAACTTGAATCTAGAAGAAGTGTACCCAAATTTGCGTGGAGAGAGAGTGAAAGGATAATTTTGAAAAAAAAAAACCACCTCAGTACACCCTCACGGTATTCGAACCTCGATATCCCTGTCATCAGTGATCTAGTCTAGCATTAAAGTTACGCCTTAGTCCACGCGGCCACCAAATCAGGTGCTTATTAATCGCTTTCTCAAGTACGACACCTTAAATTAGTCGATATAGGCTTCCTGAGCTCAGGGTCTCGGGTTTGATCCCCGAAAAGACCGAAGCCTCATTCTAAGTTTTTTGAAATTTTAAATGAGTTCGCGTTCTTATATTGGCCTAACCGGTTTATTCTGAAAGATTATACTAAATATCGTTATTATTTGTGTTTAGTATTGAACTTTTTAAAAGTATTAGCATTATTTTTATCTTACCCACTTCGGTGACCGCATGGTTTAAGGCGTCACTCTTGCAGTAGACCAGTCTGCCGATGACGAGGGGATAAAGTTTCGAATATTGGTTGGGTATACCGAGTGAGATTTTTTCCAAAACAGTGTTCCACTCTTCCTCCCAGCAAATTCGGGTACACTTTCTTGAAGTATAACTTTCCAACTCCCTAAAGCTACTAACGTAATAATTACAAAAGCGAGTAGAAGGACGTAATGCTAAAATTAAAATTATATGTTTCTGTTAATATGCTAGTGATACTTAAATTCACATGATTTGTCAAAAGTGACATTATTTTCAAATGTGACGTAATTTGTCAAAAGTACCTCCCAGTGGTAGCTTTGTAAAACACTTTTTAACCTATAAATAGGCTAACCCTTTTTTTGTCACCACATATATTTGATTATTACTCTATTGCGGTAGGGACAAGAAACGAAGCATTTTAGAAGTAATATAGTCGCATTTGCGTGGAAGGAGAGTTGGGAACAATTAAGGAAAAAAACACCCTCAGAAAACTCGTCTGGCGATGCGAACCCTGATCCTCCCGTAATCCGTAAGCCAGACTAACATGAGAGTGACGCCTTATACCATTTGACCACTGAAGTGGGTAACATTAGATTTGATATTGTTGGATGTTGTTCGATAATTGTCAATAAATAGGGTGCTATCACCTCCCACCCCCCTTCGTAGGCCTAATCTGTCAGGATGTGTGGCGGTCGAGGATAGGAGTGATTATTATTATTATTAGCACCGCGTCTTAATACCCGTTCGGGTTGTACGCACTTACACTAATATGTAATGGTAGGGTGATTGCGAGATGAAATGGAGGTCCTACAGTTTAACATGGGATACGAACCACGGTGAAGGTCTGGCATTCCAACACACATTCACAAGTTGTGATTAATACACGTCTTGTCAGAAGTCAAGGAAGGGTTTAGCAATCAGATAAAACTGTTCTGGGACTGAGGATAGAACCCCGGACCCCCAGCACAGAAGTTCGCCACCTTACCCCTAGACCACCAGGTCACCTGATAGGGGCGATGGTTGTATATATGACTGTGTGGGCTCCCAATTAATGTACTGTTTTGATTTTAACGGTTTTATTGTACTACTTTACACTACTATAAAATGTGATGTTAAGTTGTTATACTAAAAATATATATAAAAAGGATTTGATAAGACTTGACTCGGGAGCTAGTGACAGAACCAAGTACTGTATGGCAAGGAATGACCAACCAATGGCCTGACTGACACTTTAGGAGGTCCTACACGGTTATGAACCCCGGTACCTTGGGCACTATGGTAGTCCTCCAGAATATTCACTCGATTACCCGGCACCCTAACTCGCGTCGTCCCAAGAACGGACAGAGTGACCCCATAAAATCGATGGGGAATCGTCAGCCCTGTTAGCTCGACATCTATGTTATTTTTTTAATACTACAACTTAGCCTGATTGGCGAAAGGAATGCTGACAATACATTCTGGACGTCAGTATTTTTGTGTCCTATTGCTTACTCACTCATCAAAACACGTCGCTATAATCGTTCAGTCACTTACAAATCACAACATTAAAATGTCAAAAACCCACCTCGGTGGCGCAGTTGGCTAACGCGCTTGTCGTGTTGAGCTCGACTGCTGAGGACGGGGAGATCGAGGTTCGAATCTCGGTCGGGTGAACTGGGGGTGGTTTCTCCTAAATGGTTTTCCACTCTCCCTCCACGCAAATGTGGGTTCACTTCCTCTAATTCAACCTTCCCAATTTCTAATCGATTAGCGTAATTAGTACTTAAAGCGTATAACCCGAACGGGTAGTAAGACGCGGTGCTGAATATTATTATTATTAAAATGTCAAAATAAACAAACACCCCAATTTAGGGCATGTCATTAACAGTTTTGAGAATAGCTCTCTTAAAGACCAAGGTTCGACTCCTATCGTATGCAATATTGTGCTCGCAGGCTGCTGGACCCTGCCTCCCTCCTGTCTGCTGCCCTTGTCAACCGGAAGTGGCTGCGCGTCTGTCGCGGGGACGCGGTCCTGCGCACGCGGATCCGACAGCAACTGCGGCGAGTCAGAATAAATCGCGTGGAGCATGCCGGGAGCAGGTTTACCGTCACCAGGGACCTACAACAGCAGTCCTCCAACAGGCTGTTCGCACACAGGAACCACAAAGGCAAGGTCGTGAGTGGTGGGGAGCAGGCGGGTGAGTTGTCACTTTTTTATGTATAAAACTATAAATATAGCATCAAGTACTTTATTTCCAGATCTAACACACTTTTAAAATAGCTCAGAAGATATAAAAATACTTTCTAGAGTAGCAGGACTTGTTCAGTGCAGCCTAGCATACTACACTTTTACAATGCATCCTAGCATACTACACTACTTTCATAGTGCATCCTAGCATAGCACACTACTTTCACAGTGCAGCATAGCATACTACACTTTTACAATGCATCCTAGCATACTACACTATTTTCACAGTGCATTCTACCATACTACAATCTTATACCATATTCTTGTATGTGGTAATTTATAGAGAAGGGGTCTTCAACATTTTTATGTCCAAGGGCCCAAGTTTCTGTATCTTGTTGGCTCGTGGA
The DNA here is from genome assembly GCA_902141385.1 of Timema californicum. Classification (NCBI taxonomy): domain Eukaryota; kingdom Metazoa; phylum Arthropoda; class Insecta; order Phasmatodea; family Timematidae; genus Timema; species Timema californicum. The sequence continues at coordinate 19,902 of CABFOW010005779.1, forward strand.
CTGCAATACTTTAACGACGATATTTGGATTGAATACATATTAAAATATTCGTATTAGCTCATTATTATTATTATTATTATCACACTAAGGATTAGACTTGTCTCTGACGAATTTCTCCTGATATATGTTCCCAGTTACCCCCCTCCCCCCTATTTTTTTTTTAGGTTTTTCACAGCAGGTGGTAGCACGATTTGTCTTGTCTGCTAGAGTCAACATATCTCGGTTCAAAGTGCATTTGTATAAAAACGTACCACTTTTCTTCTCGTTAAAATAAAAAAATCGTTTATAAAAATAATGTTAAATACGTATTTATTTGATTAGTTGATTATGTTAAATATATATCTGTATTTGTCATTTTTTCTCTTGAAATAATTTCATATTTCTCACGGGCCAGCGGGCCGGACCAAAAAAAAACCGTTACCTCGGGTCGTGGGCTGAATATTCTTGTTATAGAGCATCATTTTGTCAGATAATATTCGCACAATACTGATTGTTTCATTACATTTGCTTACGGGATTTATGAACAAAAATCGACAATTATATATATATAATTGTACAGGATCTTGCATATATTAATGAAACAATAGCTGTTAATGCATTTTAGAGAGGATACTACCTCAAAGATATCATATTCTGAAAATTGAAAAATGACACCTGGATACGGGAATCGAGCCCGGGACCTTCGGCTTAGTATGCCAATGCTCTTACCAATGAGCTATCCAGGATTCATTATGTAATCCTGTACAATTATATTTAATTGTCAATTGGCCGCAAAATGTCCAACTACCGAGTCGCTAATGGCTGCGTTGTCCGATGGCTGTGATCTTAGATAATCACATGTTTATAAGCTGACGACTTCCACGCCCATCTTAGACTCTGCCTTAAACTATGAGTGAAGAATGACCATGGGCACGGGACGAATCCTGGATAGCTCAGTGGTAAGAGCATTGGCGTACTAAGCCGAAGGTCCCGGGTTCGATTCCCGTGTCCAGGTGTCATTTTTCAATTTTCAGAATATGATATATTTAGTAGTTTACAGTTATACAATGGGTAAAATATGGACAGGGAACATATTAAAGAGAGCATTCTTGGGGCCGCCCTGTATAGTAACCTTCATAAAAAAAAGTTTGTCGACTGGGTCACGAAAGTCTTTAAAAAGTCACGAATTTTCAATATTTTGGTCATAAAGTCACGAAAATATATTTGTTTGAATTTCCTGTTCATCGTGACAGCGCGAACGCGTCGAATGTCGAGCCATCCACTACCCATAATGCCTTGCGCCAGCCGCAAGTTGCCTGTTTGTTTTTACCGTAGTACCAAGGACAAACTTAACGTTGGCCATCTAGTCAATGATTGATGTTGCATGTGAGTGCATTATGCCAATATATGCATTGTATAATATTCTGCCTTTTTCTAGAAGGAAATATTTGGTCAAACAGGTCACCAAAAAGTCAATCATTTTTGTTTATCCAACTCAGTAGACACACTGTTAGAGTGCATCGTACTATAGTTACCCTATTAAAATGTATCATACTACAGTAACCCTCATAAATAAACCCTACTATAGAGCACTCGTAAATTGCAAACTACTAAAATAACTCATAAAATGCACCCCACTATAGTAACCTTCGCACAATGCATCCTAGTCTAATAAACCTCACACAGTGCATCCTAGTATAGTAACAATCAAGCTGTGCATCCTAGTATAATAACAATCATGCCGTGCGTCCTAGAATAGTAACACTAACACAGTGCATCCTAGTATAGTAACAATCAAGCCGTGCATCCTAATATAGTAACAATCAAGCCGTGAATCCTAGTATTGCTCGCCGACGTCTTGTTTCTCTCCTACAGGTTCCCCCCTGCGCTCGCAGTCCTGGCCAAGCAGAGAAGTTTCCGTGGCTTACAAGATGACGAGCAGACATCGGACTCAGTCTTTGAGGTCCCGTCAGGTACCCACCGCCGTCCCGTCAAGACCCCGAGCTAACTCTGCCCCGGAGTCCACCTTGGGGCACCGCCGACCATTGAGACTCTGATACCCCTCACTAGTGAGTGTCTGGGACCACAGGTATCTGTTACCCTCGTCCGGGATATATACATATTTACACCAATAGACTAGGGTTAGGGAAGGTATAATTTAGAGGGAATATACCCTCATATATGGGGAGCGATATTGAGTCAGAAACATCTCGGTACAGCTGGCCCGAATTCAAAGTCTGAAGTAAAACCACCTCAATACACCTTGCCAGAATTCAAAGTATGAAGTAAAACCACCTCAATACACCTGGCCAGAATTCAAAGTATGAAGTAAAGCCACCTCAACAAATCTGGCCAGAGTTTAAAGTCTGAAGTAAAACCCCCTCAATACACCTGACCAGAATTCAAAGTCTGAAGTAAGACCAACTTAATACACCTGGTCAGAGTTCAAAGTCTGAAGTAAAACCATCTCAATACACCTGGTCAGAGTTCAAAGTCTGAAGTAAAACCATCTCAATCCACCTGGGCAGAGTCCAAAGTCTGAAGTAAAACCACCTCAATACACCTGGTCAGAGTTCAAAGTCTGAAGTAAAACCACCTCAATACACCTGGCCAGAATTCAAAGTCTGAAGTAAAACCACCTCAATACACCTGGCCAGAGTACAAAGTCTGAAGTAAAACCATCTCCATACACCTTGCCAGAGTTCAAAGTCTGAAGTAAAACCCTCTCAATACACCTGGCCAGAGTTCAAAGTATGAAGTAAAACCATCTCAATACACCTGGCCAGAGTTCAAAGTATGAAGTAAAACCATCTCAATACACCTGGCCAGAGTTCAAAGTATGAAGTAAAACCA
>CABFOW010005779.1:25111-38732 GCA_902141385.1 Timema californicum
AGATTTATCTGATTACCAAACCCTTCCTTCACCTCTGACAAGACATCTTGTGAATGTGGGGAATGCCAGGTCTCCACCATGGTTCGGATTCCACGTTAGACTGTAGGTCCTCCATTTCATCTTACTATCACCCTACCACTACACATGAGCGTAAGTGCGTATAACCCGAACGGGTAGTAAGACGCGATGATAATAATAATAATAATAATTAATAAACCTTTTGTTAAATGAATAATCTAAAAATATATATAGTGTTTTACAGTTTTTTTAAACTTTAAAATTGTTTAACGGCCGTGACTTAGAGAATTTTTTGTTTATTTCAGAGGCTGTTATCTGGAATGAAAGTGTCCTGTCTAGAATCGAACTACGGAGCTTCTGGGGAATGGATTGTGGTAGATGAGAAATGCAAGTATAGCTTTTTAGAAGTGTTGAGGAATGAACCATCGACATTGTGTTAATAATTTTCTGATATTACCATTTTGAGCACACATGGATATGTTGTAAACGTAACCTTGTACTGCAATGTTAATAAAATTTTATAAAATGCCTTGATAGCTTGTTGATATTTTTAAAACCTCCCAAAGTGAGCTAATTTTTAAATAGTAAACTAAGTCTTACTTTTATTTCTCACGTAAAGAAAGTATAGTAACAGTGACAAATTATTATTGTCTTTGAGAAAATGATTTATCTTGACGTTTTATATGATTCTGAATTTAAGAAAATGGATTTCATATTTCTTCTTCTTTCTACCTGGGTTTATGCCCGAAAGACTTTCATGGATTAAGATAAAACTGGTGACCTGGCGGTCTAGAGGTAAGGTGTCAGACTTCTGTGCTGACGGACGGGGTTCAATCCTCGGTCGCGGCACAGATTTATCTGATTACCAAACCCTTCCTTCACCTCTGACAAGACATCTTGTGAATGTATGGATTGCCAGGCCTCCACCGTGGTTCGGATTCCACGTTAAACTGTAGGTCCTCCATTTCATCTCACAATCACCCTACCACTACACATTAGCGTAAGTGCGTATAACCCGAACGGGTAGTAAGACGCGGTGCTAATAATAATAAGATAAAACTTGGTATTTGATGTTATATACCTTGAGGATAAATAGTGATTCTAGTTCAACTAAAAATTAAAGATGGTTTACTGATAAATTATTTTTGATAAAGTTAAAATAGTTCGAAAATAGTAATTAATAACCATTTTATTCAAAGTGGGTATATGAGGAGTTTTCTTTTTTAAATTAAAGTTAGATTATAACAAAATTTAAGTTATTTGTATGAAAAAAATACCATAGAAGATAAATAAGGGACACCATTTATTTACAAAAATAGTTTCATTTGGACATGGAAAAGTTTTATTTATGTCACAACTCACAAGAGTCTTAAAAGATATACTCACTTGTTTATATGTTACAGGTGCTATTCGGGAAATTCACATGTTTATACTAATAGGGTGGGTATTAGGAAGGTATAGCAAGGATTAAATGCACCAGGATTTTCTTATAGAGATAGCTAGATACTATCTAGGATAAAACACCCTCAGTACATCAGACCGGGTTTTTAAACTCCACCCACCTCGGTGGCGTAGTTGGCTAACGCGCTTGTCGTGTTGAGCTCGACTGCTGAGGACGGGGAGATCGAGGTTCGAATCTCGGTCGAGTGAACTGGGGGTGGTTTTTCCTAAATGGTTTTCCACTCTCCCTTCACGTAAATGCGGTATCATTTCCTCTAATTCAACCTTCCCAATTCTTAATCCATTAGCGTAATTAGTACTTAAAGCGTATAACCCGAACGGGTAGTAAGACGCGGTGCTAAATTATTAATTAAAATTATTATTTTAAACCCCGATCTCTCCATTATTGGCAGTTCAATTTATTGTGGAACTTGCGCCATAACCCACATGGCCGGCGAGGCGGATGAATCGGTCTGTTATTATTAATCTGTAAGAAACATGTTGGTTCTTTTCAAATTAACCTTCTGTGACTAGCGCTGTTGCGTTAGCTGTGGTTTTATTGAAAATTAAAGGTAATTAGGCCCGATCCTCTCCCATTATCTCTCAACCAGTTCCTGCTGCGCAGTAGGTTATCAGACATTCAACAAAATGTTTATTTTATAAGATACAGAAGTTTTAACTGGCACCATGCAGGGAGGTTGTGAATTCGCAACGGCCTCAGTCATGATGTCATACGTCCGGCTGATTACCGTCGTATGTTTAAATTACAGAGTTTTTACAAGTTATCTCACGTGCCTGAAAGCTATATACCATTGCTTTAGTTTGCTGTCAGTCGTTATACTTAAAAATACAAATTGAAGAAAGAAACTTAAGGAAGAAAAATATTTTAAAGCTATGTTTTTATAAAAGTTTAACATTATTTTAATGTTTTAAAAATAAAATGTACAAAAACACAATATTATTAAAATATTAATCTAGTAATAATAACCTTTTCGGTGGCCTCATGGTCTAACGTGCTACTCCCAAAGTAGACTAGACTGCCAATAATAGCGAGATCGAAGTTCGAATCTCAGTCGGGAGAACTGAGGGTGGTTTTTCGTAAATATCCACTTTCCTTCCATGGAAATGAGGGTAATCTTCCTTTTTAATTATAGCCTTCTTAATCCTTAAAACCCAATAGCGTAATTAGTCCATAAACCTATAATACGAGTGGGTAGTAAGATGTGGTGCTAAAATAATTTAATAATATTGTGTATTAAGGTATGTGTTTTTGATTATTATTTAGAACAACAAAAGATGTTGCAAAAGTGCAAAGGCCCCAGTTCTCATGTTAATTTTAAATATTTTTTTTTATCGCTAGTCCTCAAGGATTTATATCTTAAAAAAACCAATTTTTATATTGATTGCCAATTGAAACAAATCTTAAATATAGTCATCAAAAAGGGCGTTTTAGATTTCTGAATAAAATGTCTATACAAATAATTGAAATAATATGGTTGAAATCATTGAACAAAGCAAGAGGTTTATTTGTTTACAGCAAAAATCATGTAAATAACTCAAAGGTTTCTAAAGACACACTGTTATGGAAACCCTGACACCACTTTTAAATTAATTTATTGGTATTTAGCTTATATATATATGGGTTCGGCCCCATTTTTCAGTACTTATCTTCCTTCCCCCATTTTACATGTTGGTTGTCCCTCAAAGATAAATAATCTTCTAAAGCGTTTAGCCTCAAGAGTAAAGTGGCAAAAAAGATACATGATGTAACTGCAATAAATTATTCCTCAAAAATCTAATTTTTTTAGTGCTTACTTCTAAATGCTCACTTACAGTTTTCTGACCCTCCTAAGTAAATACACAATATATCCTGACCTAAAAAAATTACTAAGGAAATAATTCTAAATATAATTAATTATTAGAAAGAAAGGAATAAAATTCAATTTTAAAATGATATTATTATTATTAGCACCGCGTCTTACTACCCGTTCGGGCTACATGCACTTACGCTAATGTGTAATGGTAGGGGGATTGTTAGATGAAATGAAGGACCTACAGTTTAACATGGGATCCGAACCACGGTGGAGGCCTGGCATTCCCCACATTCACAAGATGTCTACACAAGATGTCTTGTCAGAGGTGAAGGAAGGGTTTGGCAATCAGATAAATCTGTGCTGGGACCGAGGATTGAACTCCGGACCTCCAGCACATAAGTCCAACACCTTACCCCTAGACCACCAATAATAATAATAATAATAATAGAAAGCTAGAACCAATAAGCATAACTGGTGCATATGTGTATAAACTGAATATGTAGAAAGATGCGGTGCTTAAATAAATGAGAAATAACACTTTGGTTTAATACTTAAACTTAAAAAAACAGTTTTAAGTCACATCCATTATTAACATTATGTAATTTGAGATAGGGCAGAATGAATATAGTATTGTTGTTGTGAAACCTCATAAACGAGTTGTGTAGAGTTTTGACCATAACAATTCTGAAACAAAGCACTATACATTCAAAGATAAACCGATACATTCAAAGATAAACCGAGGAAACAATCCTCCCAATCAAAGAGTTAAACCTACCAGTGTAGGGGGAGTTTTCAGGAGGTCTGTGTGAATACAATTGGGCTGGTGAGGAAACATTTACTCAGAATGTGAAGCAATGACCTTCCTTCCTTCCTTTATAAACTCGGGTTTAGTTACATGAATCTACTAAAAGACTTACATTTTTATGAAAGGCAGTCATAAGATACAAATCGTCAGAAGTGTGTAGAATGATGAATTTATCCATAGATACACCAAGCAACAATATCATTGTAATATCTTTTACTATATTTTGGACTAAAAAATAACATATTTTTGATTTGGGAAATCCTATCGACCCATTTGATCCAGCCCATTCTCTAAAAGGTATTAATATCCTTTTAATACTTGGGGATGGTCATGTAACTTGTCAAAGATACCTGATAAGCGTGGTTCAATCACCAAACCAAAGACACACCAAAAGATAAAACTTATTAGATAGCGTGGTAACTGAAATTTTGGAGGACCCCATCAAAACAAGCCTCAAATATTCCAAACTAGCACTGTAATATGAAAAGTTGCCTGGTTCTTGTAAATTGAAACGTTTCATCAACATCCAGAATACATATACAAACTCGAATTCTAAGAAGTAAAGTAGCCAAACTCCATTTCTAATTGGTAAAATGAAGTTCATGTATCTGGGAATCATTCCTGTTTTCAGCACAATTAAAATGTAACATTGAGTCATGAGGATATCCTATTGCTGAGATCTTTGAATTTATGGCACCAATGGAATTACCATCCAAATCAGGAACTCCGTGTTTAAAGTTTTCCTTGGCAGTTTCAGCTTGATTATCATAAGGGTGCACCCAAAAAAAGGACCCCACTGCACAGGATAAAACATAACGGGACTTGCATTCATTTCCTGCAACATGGTTGCTCGAGTCTTTGCATTTGTGGTATTTATTTCAAAACAAGTAGGTGGATCATCCATTATTGAAACTTTTATAACTGAACCGTGAATATTGATTAATTTATTTGGGCATACATTGATTTTTCCATCTTTTAGCTTCTCTTATAAGAGGGGTTTCATTATTTTATAGCTTTGGAAAGGGTTGAAATATGAAACCGTTACATTTGTATCTGGTGGCTCAAAGCCGTTTCCAATAGTAGTCACATGAACAACCGCCAAGCTTAGAACTTTATATTTGTCCCGACAACTTTCCAACATCAGTTCAACATCTTGAGGATTATGTGGAACATTTGAAGTTACAACCACCATGAAAATACTTGGAACATTCCACAGCTTTCTTCAATACCGCACGGATTTCCCAAACAGAAGGGACTGGTTGTATTATTAGAAAAGTAAATAATTGCTCCAAATGTTTCTAAGTATTCAAACATAATTTTAATCTCTTGACATTCTAAATTGTTATTTAATAAAATCACAGGTGCAGACATGTTATTTTAAGTTAAATTAGTGATGTCACAGCTTGGAAAATAGGGTCACCATTTGTAGCTACCAATAGGTAATGTAGATGGTGGTTGAAGAATCACTTAAAGTATATTCGAATATATATTTAACAAGTCTTTTGTTTGCGTTATAAAATCATTTGTTGAAATTAGAAATTTGGAACTCACAGTTTTACCTACAGTCGTAAATAGAAGCGATATACAATTTAAATCAAGCTATTGCTTCCATCATTGTAATTAAGCTAATAAGTTTTATTTTAGACTCGATGGCTTTGTTTGAGTATTTATAACAACTTTTGATGTTGTACAGCACGCAGAAATCTGAAAATTTTAACATAGAAAAATAGAATGCACCTTTAAACCAGATTAAAAATATTTTATTATAAAATTTGTTAAAAATAGTCTAATTAAAGGGCTAATTAAAAATTTAAAAACCCGGCTTCAAGGTGCATTCCATTTTCCGGGGTTTTAAATTTTTAATTAGACTATTTTTAACAAATTTTAGAATAAAATATTATTAATCTGGTTTAAAATTACGTTTCATAGATAAATTTTAATTTGAAATCGGTCACTATGAGGGAGGGAGGGACTTACATAATTTTTATACCACATTGAGGTATTAAATAAGACAATAAAGGTATAGTCTCATAGCTTGTGTGTCTTCCAACTGTATCACCTTATATCCCCTTTTCGATCTGAATCATTAGTTTCAGGAAATCGCCCCAGTGCGAGTATGAGTGTATAAGAAAGAGCTGATACAAATATCTTAATACATATCAGTTCTGAATACTGTCGGTACAGTAGCCTAGCTATGTTAATTCATCCATACCTCCTAATCACATTGCTACCTTACGGGGTAGTCAAGAATCTCTGCATATAGCTCAAAATACAACAAATCCGTATTTAATCCTTCCTCACTAATTTCTTCACACTATTATCAGTAAATATTAATTAAAAGGTGACCTTTAATAATTTTAGATTTTGTTTAAATAGGGACATTTTATGACAGTTCTACTATAAATGATTGTAGGTGAAATCTCAAAATGGGGGGAATCAGAACAGTAGCAATGCAGCCGCTTCGTGATACAATATTTCAACATGACTCTTGTAGCAGATGGTCACCAGACCATCAAATCTATATATTCGACCCTGTTGGGGTTTTAGAACATGAGTTTGCGGGGATGTTATCACAGGACGGAGACGTAGCTAAGCAAATCGCTCCTTCATATTTTATTTGCAGTCTTGTGACTCAGATTGGCTACTTCATTCAGTCGATATCACAATTGTTGAGGCATTGGAATACTCTGTACTGGACGAATCTTCTTCTATTTTGTCTGGAAAAAAAAATACAACAATGTATTGTATGACCCCATTCTTCACATATACCTCATTCGAGGAAAAGTAGCAGTTTAGTCAGGATGTTGTTGTAAGAAGGATAAATTCGGGCACCTTTTCTAATGTATACTCCCCAAAAATATTAACAAACCTTAAAACTGGTCCCAAATGCTTATCAATCTTAAAAAAAAAATAGCTCAAAAACATATTGTTATAATTCAAAGTTTAAAAAAAAACAGGGTGATCTGGTGGTCTAGGGGTAGGGTGTCAGACTTCTATGCTGGCGGCCGGGGTTCAATCCTCGGTCCCGGCACAAATTTATCTGATTGTCAAACCCTTCCTTCACCTCTGACAATACATCTTGTGAATGTGAGGAATGCCAGGCCTCCACCGTGGTTACGGATTCCACGTTAAACTTTAGGTACTTCATTTCATCTCATAATCATCCTACCATTACACATTAGTGTAAGTGCGTATAATCCGAACGGGTAGTAAGACGCGGTGCTAATAATAATAATAAAAAAAATATTTAAATCTCAAAAGGCAGAATTATGTTTAAAGCTATGGACGTAAGGATCAAAACAGCTGGGCATTGATTGGAAGCTAATTTAGGAATTTGTTTTCTAGGTGATATGACTGACCATATCACCTTCAAATTGTTTGATATCTTCTGAATCTCCTAATAAGGTATTGTAGCTTGATTGTACTTGTTGTTACAGGTGCATAGGACTTTCCTTTACAAAGGGATGATACAGCCCATTAGGGTGTTTTATGTTATTGACGACACACTCAGAAGCGGATCTACACTATAGGATCACTAGGCACTGGCCTAGGGGCGGTGGCTTTAGGGGGCGGCACATTTTGGATAGCATTATCTTAATTTTAATATTTTGTTTTTTGATAATTACATTTATGGCATGTACATGCCTGATTTTCTTTCGTAGAAATCTTTTCTCGAATATTAACTTTCACCCCCACCCTCCTCCGAAACAACCTAAAACCTTTGAAAAAAATTGGAAAGGGGGGGAGGGGTTGCATATTATAATGGTGCCTAGGGGTGCAACAATTTTAAATCCGCCACTGGAAACTATTGTTCAAGATAGACTTGGGATTATTTTACTAAGCATGCAAAGCTGGAATTACCAATAAGTTTTACAACCTTTTTTTTAAAAAAATATATAGGCAGGAGCTTCAAATAAAATATAAATAAACCGTGAGTGACGATCTGTGACTAGATATTCGTCATGTTGTGAAACACACCTTGGAAGAGGTCGTTTAAAGCGGTTCCGTATCGGAAATACCGCCCCATGGCTGGGTCAAGTGCACAGCAGGTCTTCTCTGCACTCCGTCGCCAGTTCCAGAAGATGAAAGACTGCTTACGTAACTCAAGGTCTTCAATCAGTGACTTGAGGTTCTAGGGAGGAAAGACAGACCGTAACATTGAGTATTATATACGCTGTGCTACCATTTCCAGAAGAAGAACAAATTATTGGCTAGCTCGAGGTATTCAGCTAGTGACTGATTAAAATGGCAGAATTATTATCGTAGTGAAAACACTTTTAAATTGGAGTTGTACCACACCCATACACAATCTTCTTCAGCAACACCCCACATTAGAGTGAATCTCATACTATGGGGATATACGTGTGTGAATATCATGAGGACATATGTCTGTCAATTTATTAAAAGGCATGAATCAATTCAATCGCTGACCTTTGCAGATGATGTAGATTTTCTAGATGGCTTTGAGACGATAGTTAAAAAAAAAATGCAAAACCTTTGTTTACAAACTGTAAAGAAATAGGTTTAGGAGTGGATATAGTTAAAACAAAATAGATGTTTGTAACTTGATATTCTATATTAAAAAGGAATGAATTAATAAATAATGATGACATGCATTTTTTAAAAAAGCTGACACATTCACACATTTGGGAGTTATGCTAAAATATAGGAGGTCAATTCAAGAGGTCAAAAAAAGGTCTGCACCTGACTGAGATCTGAACCTTGAGTTCCTCCCTTAGAGACATTCCGGTATACTTCGAGCTTAACATTTTAAAACCTCTTAATCTCTAGAAATAGGCTACCATAATTATATCTCTCTGGTCCGTACCGTTGCCATGGTGAAGTCGACAGCGGCTATGTGAGTTCCATCCAGTACCAGTGTGACGCGGTCACCCTCGTCGAAACAGGCGTTGCTGTGAATCACCTGCCTGAAAAATTCCGCCGCGGGGAACACCAAACCTTGATCCGGGCGAGCCACCAACATTTCTCGGCCATTAATCTGTGAACAGCATCAGCCTGGTTATCAAGGAGAGCTGTTAGAGCTCCTGACTATCAGACCATGCTTTGGGTGAGCCACAAAGATACTTCGACCGGCTATTTGTGGACAGTATCAGCTTGGTAATCTAGGAGAGAAGTTAGCACTCCTGAGTCTACCAGACCATGCTTTGGGTGAGCCACAAATATACTTCGACCGGCTATCTGTGGACAGTATCAGCTTAGTAATCTAGGAGAGAAGTTAGCACTCCTGAGTCTACCAGAACTTGTTCTGTACGAGCCAGTAGGAACATTCGAGCGTTATTCTCTAAGCAACATCAGCCTGGCTAGGTTCTGATGTTGCTGTTTTATCCAAGTTCTTATATTTATCAGGGTGGTCTACATATACACACTGTTGAAATAGATAAGAGAAAGGTTTAATTCAGAAGGAATTTACTCACATTTACGTGAAGTTTAAATGGGAAATCGTTTAGGGAAACCCACCATCGCTACACCCAGCCAGAAACCAAACTCTGGCCTCCCATTCACTGACAAACCAGATTATACGATCTCGTAGTTTTGTCTGCGTGTCCCACTGATGTGGGCCATAAAACGTAGATGTTCTCACTTCAATGTAGTGCACTTACTTTAAGTCTTTTGATGTGTGTATCGGGTCTAGCAGACTTGTACAGGATGAAGGAAACATTGACCAGGATTCCAACCACAATACCATAGTCCAGGCTTATGAAAAGGCAGCCAAAGAACGTGGCGATGAAAGGTATCAAGTCCAACTCTATAAAACAAAACAAATATATCTTTACACTTTCAGAATAAAACACAGAAAGTAAGTATTTTATAAACGTTGCTATAGCAGATGGTAGTAAAAGGAATTTACGTGTTTCATGTAATTTTAATATCAGTTATAATAATATTGTTAGTTTATAAAAATAATTTTAGTTAATAATAATAATAATAATAATAATAGAAGATTTGTAAAAAAATATCATTGGAAGGAATCAACATTTTTTAAACAGCGTATTACTACTAGTTTGGGCTATACACCTATGTATTGATTACGCTGATGTATTAGAGATGAGGAAGGTTGTTTTTAGAGGAAATGTGTCCACATTTGCGTGGTTGAGAGAGAGAGAGAGAGAGATAGAGGGGAAAACCATTTAGGAAAAAACCACCCTCAGTATATCCGACCGGGATTCGAACCCCAATCTTCCCGTCATTGGCAGTCTAGTTTATTGCTCCGGTGACGCTTTAGAGCATTAGACCACCAAAGACGATAGTAGCGAATATTGATCTTGGACTGAGAACTATTTTTTTTAAAGTTTGGAGCATAGCACTTTATGGTAGTGAAGCTTGGACACCGGGAAAGCGAGACAAATAAATTAAAATGAAAGCATTTGAAATGTGGAGACACAGGAGGATGTTAAATATTAGGTAGACTGATTAGGTTCGAGATGGTTGCATTCGAAAAATAATAGGGAGGGAAAGAAGTCTATGGAAAAATCTCACAAATAAGATATATATAAGATGGCGGGGCCCATTTTGGTGCATACATGATTGGTTATTATGTTAATGGAGGTTACAGGGGAAGGGAAAAATCGAGAGGAAGACAAAGATTAGAGTATAATATGAAGAAAATAATGGAGGATGTGGACTGTAATAAGTACATATGTAAAAATGAAGAGATTGGTGTAGTAAAGGAAGAAATGGAGGATTGAGACATTTCTTGAATATCTGTCAAGTGTGTCTCAGAATTTAATGACAACTTTTTCTCTGTGTTTAAAAAGTGACTCATTTAATGCCGCAATGCTCATGACAGATATTCAACACATGTTGATATTCCTGTGGGAAGAAAATTAAACTATATAGGTCCAAGTTTGAATCTCAGTTGTGTGAACTGGAGAAATTACAACCTCCAATCCAAAGATAAATTTCCATCTCAACTTTCAGGGAAAGTATTAGTATTGATTACAGGTTTAAATCCTAAAAGCCTTAAGAAGAAATTTCAACCACCTATCCATCAAAAGAGAAAATTCAGAGGAAATCTTTATGTTAAATCCAAAAGAGAAATTTTTACGAGACCACTAACTTTGCCCAGGCAACGGAAAAAGTTGTTGCAGGTTGTCCACTGTAGCTAGTCAGAAATACATTAAACAAGATGAAACGGTGTTTCTCCTCACAAATCATGATCTACAGTTTCACTTTTGTGTGTTCGGTTGGTTTCCAGTGGTATATTCTCCAAGATCCATTTATTGTAACACTTACTCCTCGTTTTCCACAGCTTTGGGACCATTTCGTATTCGACCATGAAGAACATCGCGCTTATGATGAGAGCAGCAAGGCTAGCTTTGGGGATGTACGAAATAAATTTCGTCATAAATCCTAGGGTCAGCAAAAGTAGTAGCCCTAAAAAAAATAATACAAAATTAAATTTATAATAGCATTATTATAAAATTCAAATAACTATAAGATGATGGCTTGGACATGTTTATCTGTAAAGGACTAACCAATTCAGCCTTGTACTGCCTAAATCTGCTGCACATAATCATTGCTCAAGAATATATGTATTGTACCCAACTATATATATATATATATATATATATATATACAGATCTATTAATGTATATCTCCATGTGTTACATACCACATCTCGGAAACATCACGTAACAAGAACAGCACCATCAGAAGTGTTGGCCGCTCTTACTGTCCCGCTAGCACTGCATTTGACTGGTCGGAGCAACAAGAACAACTGACTGCAGTGCATGGTGGGCGGCCTGCGCCTGGGCCTACGTAATTTTTCCAACATAGAGGGATGTCTCCCCTCTTCTTTCCTTCCCATGATTCATTACGTTCATCCACTATAAAACTCCACGGTTCGCTGGGAACCAGACACAATCATACATCACCAGTCAAATAGTCGACACGTTCCGACGTCATTTCTTCCAGTCGACCTTACATAACTTGTGTTGGGGACGATGACGCCGAGGGACAGACCGGACCGATGGAAGTGACAAGCCGTAACTTTGAACATTCAAATTTTTTGGAGAGTAGGCGGTTCTATGGCCGGATTGTAGTTTTAGGGATATTTTTGTACCTGCTGTGAGTATTAGCCACTATCGTCTTATTTTTCATGATATTTATCTTAGCCTTTTAAGGACATGGTTTACACGCCGTGGAGTGATTTTACACTTCACATGTGCTCTGCTTGGTCCTTAAGACCAACGGTTTGAATAGGGATGATTCCCACACCTTAGCCTGCTTGACTATGTTATAAGTCAGCAAGGCCTTCAATTGGGAAAGGGACTGTTCAGGTTGTTCCATGTCAGATAATTATACCTAGTTAGGTTTGAGTTTGCTCTTCTGGGGCAGTTCGCGGTACTCAACTTGTGGGTCATTTCTCCACCTCTGGCGTGGCTCACGTTTCACTGTGGTCACGTGTTTAATGTTTCTGGCTTAGACCCATTGGTCTTGCGCCAGCCTATGATAAGTCAAAGCCTAAAACCCTGGATTGGAACTTTCTCTATATGAATAAATTTTTATATAATTTTGGCCGGTCCGTTAATAACCAGAGCTGATAGACAACAGCCTAGTGCCTTTGTGACCTAACCAATTATGATCTAGCCAGCTTCCCTAGCGCAAATAGCCCTGATATCCTTTCGTAGTATTGTTCATGCTAGGTTGTGAGTAGGTGCCCTTTTGGTCATGTGTAGTATCTTGCTATTCATTTGTTGTAACAAATTATCTGTTGCTACCTTATTATATAGGATGTCTTGGCCTCCCGGTACAAAAAAAAGTTTAGTATAATTATTATTATTATTTTTTGCTAACCTAATAAGAGAAGGACTCTGAAGTCACTCAAGTTAAGCATGAGCTTAACCTGTCTTACAAAATCATTGGCGCTTCACGCCAAATTCTCTTTCGGAGAGTATTAATTATTCAGTTATCTGCCTAGCTAATTATCCTGGTCAACTCTATGGGCTGTTTTGGGAAATATCGGATTTGTGTTCTGATGTTAATCTTTGTATTTTCTCAGCCTTTGTTACATTAAACTTATTTGTTAACATGAATTTTTATCTTTTGCTTTCAAGTGTCTCCTATTGTATCTATTTGCCTTGTTTACATAATCGACGTATCTAGTGTTAACTAGATCATCGTTACATATCTATCCAAAGAGCTTTGACCAAAGCTCAAACAATAAGCTTATCTGGCTCGTATTGTTTACCTGTCGTTTATTAACCATCATAACTGATTCTGAAGACAATCGCGTTTAAGGTGGCTATACATAAATTAATTTAATACTTTCAGCTTACTTTTGAGAAATTGTTGCCCATTCCTAAAGGTTAATAAAAATACAACAATTTACGTTTGAATTATAAAATATAAACAGAGAAAAGTTAATATAATTCTTATTCCATTTAAGACAATATCCCAACAAGATGGAGTTGGCTTTCATCTATACGATACCAATACTTTTGTATTACATTCTAAAAACAAGATATAGTTCTACTTTAGTGGTGTGCGAAACTCCGAAACTTTGATTTGGCTTTGAAACAAA
>CABFOW010005780.1:0-12437 GCA_902141385.1 Timema californicum
GGCCTAGTGACATGTCACTATGATGTAGAAACAGTGACGTGAATCGACCCTAGATGAGTCAGCTCATACCAGCTGGACGGGATGGAATAGATCTTCATATGATTATTGGATCAATCCGCAGCTGTAAAACCTGGAAAAGTTAATAATTCGGTGGGACAAGCAAAGGTCAGAGAGAAGTCAAGGATTAAAAATAAAATAATCATTGAATTTTTAAGATAGTTTTGTATTTATTTTCAAAACTCAAAGTAGACGAGCACAAAACTCACTGTAAACTAATACAGGGGTAGCACACATCTGGTAAACTGGGAGAACCGGTAAAAAAAACACACATACATTTTAGTGTCTGGAAAACACAGGTAAGACACCAGGAAAATACCGGAATACTTTAAAATGTTATAACTTAACTGCAAGATTTAAATATTAGGGCTTTTCATGAAACAAAAGTGAAATGAATAACTAAACGCGCTGTGTAGAACATATATTACACCCCTTTTTCTCTCTCCCCTACTTAGTTTCCCTGAAAAATTGGGTTGCCGATAACATTTTACCATCAAGATAAAATCATTATATTACAAACACCAATTATATGACTTCAACCTGGTCAATTTGATGGAAAATAAACTAAACTTCCTCTCTATGGATCTCTAATATGTCTGGAAAAAATGGTAATTCCTTCTGAAAAACACAGGGAATTTTGCATTAGTAAAATATTGGCAATCCTGCTACTAGTTGTGTCAAGAGTTCATCTAATTTTTCTAATTGCAATAACATATTTGTTTTTAATAGCTATTGTGTCAATAATCTAATAGAAAACAGTGGAATAACAATATTTTTATTTAGAGATTTGCACTTAAAAATAATGGTTGTAAAATCTGAAAAAGTTATGGGATTTTGAAACTTAAAAAAGTATATACACTATAGATTAGTTTTTCTCTTCATGGAGTAGTTAATTTTTTTTGTTATGTGGATACATTAAATGGGTGATTTTCTAGACAGGCCACGATTCGTACCAGTGATCACTCAGACTAAGGGCTATGACGTCAGGCTTTCAATAGATTGCCTGTGACCCGGAGGTCAAGATTCAAATCTCGGTTGGGGGTAGGTCTTGGAACGCGAATTAGTAGCGCCACCGACGCTTGTGAGTGGCGCTTCTCGGAAGCGATGCTAAGCCGCCGCCCCCCTCCCCCCTCGTGTGAAGGGGCTATTACTTCAGACGATCCTTCATGAAGCATGTGCTAGCGTTATTTCGTGACCACCCTGCGAGCGCCAGAGCAATGATTTATCGTTTACCGAGGAACGAACGGATATATATAAAACACAACTCCAGACAAGGCATTAGTTCCACGGGGAAACTCAAGGTTCGCCACAGGCTCTGCCTACACGTTTGGCAACACCGTCGCACGAAGGAAAGGGGGCTGCCATGTTGCCGTCATGACCTCATCTTACAGGGACTTAAAAAATGTTTTTAATTGAACTCAAAAAGATTTGCTTCCGTATGATATATATGTTTTTAATGAAGGAGACTTGACCCGATAACTGATAAGTTAGGCCGAATCTTCGTTTCTGTTTACTTTTTAAAAAAAATAGGACATTCAATTAATTTGTCATCGAGAGAAATTGATGTAAATAGACAACAAGATAACTTTTATTTCGATAGTGTTTCACAATTAAACCTACATTTGAAATATTGGTAGACTGTAGTCTAATCACTGGCCACCCAGTGAATTTATTTTGAGAACTAATTCCTAAATTAAATGTAGGTGCGAAAGGTAATTTAAAAACTTCTAGACCTACATGATTAAAAAAAACTCTTTGAGAAGATTGCTGTTTTTAGTTAAAGAAAACTCCAATTAATCAGGAGAGAGGATAGTAATCAACAATGTGGGCAATATATAACCGTACTGCACAAGTTGAGAATCGAATACCGGCCTTCAAGTCAGTCAATAAGTGGTGAAAGCTACAGTCCTATTTTCATATGACAGCTAGAAAAGTTACTAGATCTACTTTCGCGTATTCAGACGTCAAGTCATGTGAACTGCAGCTGCCACTTTTGATGTTATCAGTTTTCTAAACTGCCCTTAAAATTAACACTCTGGGGACAATAAAAAAAACGTTAATAATAACTTCGACACGTTGTATGCCTGCCCCTTACGCCCCCCACCCCACCCTCCCCCCACATTCTAAGTACATTTCCGACTGTGCCACTGTTATTTCTACCTACAGTAGCCCCGTGGCTTCTTTGGTTCTGACTGACAGCTCACAGCTGACTTCTGACAGTCAACAATTAGGTATACACCTGAATTTTGACTGTCAGAAGTGACAGCTGCTAAACACCTGTTTTTACAGATCATATGGTTCGGTGTAGGGATACATAATTTGGTCTGGTAGCTTTTCAAAGCTGTCAGCACCAAATAAGCCATGAGGCAACTGTACCTACCCATCTGGGCTATCCGAATTCTTACACTAATATGGTAAGGATGAGGAAGGTTGAATTTGAGATAACGTGTTCCCGAATGTTCGTGAATTAATGTAAGTAAACATTTAGGAACATTCTCTAGATTGAAAAAATGACATCTGGACATAGGAATATAACCCAGGACCATTGGCTTATCACGCCAATGCTTTAACCACTGAGCTATCCAGGAATATTCCCATGCCCTGGTTCATTATTCACTCATAGTTTAAGTCAGAGTCTGTAATGGACGTGCGGAAATAGATACAAATGAGTGATACATTAAGATCACGAGCAATCAGATAACGCAGCCATCTTCGACTCGGGTTGACTTTATTCTGCTAATAGTACAATGACAGCCTCCATAAAGTTGTCATTCTACTATTAGCAGAATAAAGTCCTACTGAGCAGAAGATGACTGCGTTATCTGATTGTCCGTGATCTTAATGTATCACTCATTTGTATCTGACTATTTCCGCACGTCCATTACAGACTCTGACTTTGACTTAGACACGGGAACATCTCTGGATAGCTCAGTGGTTAAAGCATTGGCGTGATAAGCCAAAGGTCCCGGGTTTGATTAGATTGATTAGATGCGTAATTAACCATGATTAACAACCATAATAGCTTGGCTATTTAATCCATCATTCATGAAAACCCACATCCAGTACTACCTGCTGGGATTGCAGCCACGACCCCCCTTGTCGCCGGTACTCCATTCTGTTGTGAGGTGACGACCATGCGAATATTGATACGGGATTTTTATACTCGAGTTAAATCTGGGATTCCTTATTTAAAAATATTTAGTCAACACGTTTTGATAAGAGCTATTTAATGATTTTAAAATTGGGGTGGAGATGAGGAAGGTGATTTGAGGGATTGCAGTCACGTTAGTGTTCAAAGAGGATGAAGAAAATAGCAGTATCGTGAAACTACTGATGTGGATTAAATCTATTTTAACGTTGATATAACTATATGAAAATTTAAATAAGCATTATATAACTGTAAGATAAGATTGTCCAATAATAGCCTTTTCCTGGAATTCGTAGTATCTTACATCTTCAAGGTTCATTTCCCGTAGCCCATTAATTCAGAGAATCGATTCAACAACGTCAGCAAAATTCGGTGATTTATTGACCTTACATGCCAATTATTACATTTGATCTCAATGTCAAATTCCTCCTTTTGGCCGAGTTAAGAGTGGACTCGTCCGTGAAATAAGAAGATGGATGAATGTCTGACTCTTTGGGCTCATGGTGAGGATCCTGATGTCATACCGTCCTATAAAACGTGACATACAGTCTGATTTTAATAAGAAGCCCGTTATTTTAAACTTGAAAATTCATGTCGCTATAGTGGTGGAAATAAAAATGTTACAATATTGTTTTTATGTTCTTATTACGTTTAACTAAAAATATAAAAAGAAACTATACAGAAATCCATACGATAGTATTATTGGAAGCTTTTGATAACTTTTTAATTAATAAATCAAATAAAACATACTTAAACAATGTCAAAATTTAGTGACTTTCAATTTATGTTGGTGGTTGACAGTGGGCTTTTTAAAATTCAGAATATACCTTATCCGCGGCTTGAAGAACAGGTTCTGTTTAACATGACCATTTGATATTTCATCTGTATGTCCATACAGGGCGGGATTTAAGGGGGTGGGGCCCCCCACAAACCCCGAAAGAAAGAAAAAAAACTCCAATTTTCTATTGTAAATGCTTTCTTGTTTTGTGTCTAACATAATGTTATTCCTGCACGAAATAATGAGGTATAAGCAAAATAATATGTGTGCAGCTTAAATTAAGAATAAAATTCCTACCAGCAATTGAAATATTTACAAGGAAAGTCTCCGTTTATCATTTAAAATTTTGCGTGGTAGCTCTAAATACATTGGCCTCCCTTTCGGTGTGCTTCAGCGGTTCTTCTCAAAGTGTTTCCATGAACCGGCTGACAGCGCCACTGTCTCAGCGGTAACTTTGATACATTTTTTGTTTCCCAATTTGTTGTTACTCTGACAAATTTAGTCAGTTAATCTCGAGAAATGTTGAAATTCAGATGTTTGTTGTGTTCGTGGTGAGTGCCAGTTTGTGTTTTACTGAGGTAGTTAGTAGAGTATTAGGTGTATAAGTGTTAATTTTGGAGGATTATATCAACATAATATAAAAATATGTGATGTGATCCACGAAAAGGTACCAGTTCGGTCAGATTTACAAGCGAGCGAGTGCGCGAGTGACTGATCGACTGCCTGGCCCAACTGGTGAGCGAGCCAGCGAGTAATTACCAAACTGATCCCTGTTTATTAGTGAAAATATCTCTGTCAAAGACACCTTGCGCATCTTTGCTACGCGAAAATTCTTACAAAGTTATTACATGTTTTTAAAAAAGGGGGAAATATTGTTGTGGTTTTCACATCACCTCTCCACGCTAATGGTGATTTTTATTTGTAAAGGCCTTCTTTGACCATATTATTATGACTATCCCCGCGTCTTACTATCCGTTCGGGTTATACCCACTTACGCTAATGTGTAATGCTAGGGTGATTGTGAGATGAAATGGAGGACCTACAGTTTAACGTGGAATCCGAACCACGGTAGGAGGCCTGACATTCCCCACATTCACAAGTTGTGATTAATTCACGTCTTGTCAGAGGTGAAGGAAGGGTTTGGCAATCAGATAAATCCGTGCTGGGCCCGAGGATTGAACCCTGGACCCCAGCATCCTTTAATTATAATCTTGAAATATTAACATATCGGTTCTTGCTACTATTTCTTTTACTTTTAGTACTACGTATTACTACCCGTTTGGGTTATACAAGCCTTTCTTGCTATACTAACGGCCAAATCTAAGTGCGCTAAGCGTATCAATAAAAGTCATTTATCACGCCAAATTGAGAACCCCCTCATCAACCTCATCACACTCTATCTTTTTCAGGTCCATTCTAATGCTATCCTCCCCTCTGCCTCTAGGTCTTCCCACTGGGTTTACCAGTCGATATCTTGAACGCGGTTTTGGATTCTACCTTTCACGCTGCATATCTTTCCCACCTTATTCTACAAGACTTGATTATGTTAACAATGTCTTGTAACGAGTACAAGATATGTAACTCATAATTGTGTAACCTCTTCCATTCACCAGCATTCTCATCCCTTTTTGGACCAAATATCTTCGTGAGAATATTGTTTTCAAACAATCTTCACTCTCTACAATAATGATCATATCTTCAGCGGAATGTTTTTAATAATGCGTATCCAGTGTTAAAAATATATGTTAATAACCAATGCTGGAGGCATTATATATGTGATGTTAGTTGTTTGTTTTTTACATAAAATAGACAAACAACTATTTAATATAACAAGAATTAAAGCAATGTCATTATTATTGGTTTCGACCTGTCTTCTCATTTCCAGGCTTCCAATAGTTTTCAAGCTAGAGTTCTGGTCGCGCTTAAAATGTAGTGTTCTATAACAGCCATTTTCTTTTTAACATGACTACCATCACTAATCTAAAGTTTTAAATCTTTCAGAGTTGGTCCGATGAAAACCGTCAAGCTGAAGCTGAGAAAAAGTAGTAGTATTTTGTAAACTCCATCCTGAAACAAAATTCCAGACGTAGCCTACATTTTAATTAACCCATATGTAAATCGGATGTCCAAATTATGTTCTTACAGAATTTCAGAACGATCGGCTTAGTAATTTTTGCTGTAAAGAGCAATCGACCAACACAAACTCAATTTTTTATATTAGTATGATACAATATCATTAATTTTGATAGCTGTTGTAAGTCTGATTAATTTTTTTTTTAATTTGTGTAGCTAATTATATCATCACACGACTTATAATGTAACGTAAGACTAGGACAGACACGACATACACCTCCTGGCCGTCAATTCATCACTGGTAAAGGGGAAATCCCCATTTCACCAATGATACATTTTACATCCATGCAAGGAATCAAACTCGAGATCCCTAGCTGAGTATACAGACTAGCTATCTACAGTAGCCCCGTGGCTTCTTTGGTGCTGACTGACAGCTCACAGCTGACTTCTGACTGTCAACTTTTAGATATACACCTAAATTTTGACCGTCAGAAGTGACAGCTGCTAAACACATGTTTTTGCAGATCATATGGTTCAGTGTAGGGATACATAATTTGGTCTGGTAACTTTTCAAAGCTTTTAGTTGCCAGTCAGCACCAAAGAAGCCATAGGGCTACTATACTTAGCTAAGATGTCAGACACGAACAAAGTAATGCAGACTATAACGTGATTTTATTGCGGATTTGTTAGATTTCCACAAAGTATTTATTAAAATTTGAGACTGTGGTTTTAAAAAAGAATTAAATATGAATAGTTGGAAGATGTGCGTTGGTTAGCTCATGGCCCTGAGAGGGGTACGCGACCATCGCAACTTTAGGAAACACTGTCTTAGATAACATATTTAACTATTGACTATTGTAAACAATCCAACATTGACCGAAATTCACAATATTTAACTTCCAGCTGTGGAAATTGACATCACTTGTCATAAAGACTGATTTTTGTAGAAAGTATTTTTTTTTAAAGCTGGAAACTCATGTTGCCACAACAGCGAAAAAAAACGGTATCATATTTATATCCTTAGTTCATTTGATTAATAATGTAAATATAAATTATATAGTAATTCACAAGGAAGTGTTATTAGAAGCTTTTGATAACTTTTTAGGTGTTATTATTAATAATTAAAATAAGACATATTTATAGAATTTCAAGTTTCTGTGATTTTTAATCTATGTCGGTACTCGATAGGGGGCCTCCTATACAATCAGGGTTTGTACCTAATAATATTTCTGAGCTGTCAGAAGAAAATAATCTTGATACGGTGGTTAGACTATAGGTGGCGGCTGGAGACAATGCGCCTAGAGGATGTGGGAAATGTACAGCGAAGTTCCTGATGTCATACTGCTGATAACAATCTTCGATCAAGTTGTGCGGCGCTTGCACACACTCATCATTCAGTGGCGATACGACAGGTGGGGCGGGTTTGCCCCTAGTCCTGGGAGGCTGGACTTACACAGGGAGTTCTTAGGAGATAGGAGACTCACTGGGAGTTCTTAGGAGATAGGACTCTCACAGGGAGTTCTTAGGAGATAGGACTCTCACAGGGAGTTCTTAGAAGATAGGACTCACACAGGAAGTTCTTAGGAGATAGGACTCACACAGGGAGTTCTTAGGAAATAGGACTCACACAGGAAGTTCTTAGAAGATAGGACTCACACAGGAAGTTCTTAGGAGGCTGGGACTTACACAGGGAGTTCTTAGGAGATAGGACTCTCACAGGGAGTTCTTAGGAGATAGGACTCTCAACACGGAGTTCTTAGGAGGCTGGGACTTACACAGATAGTTCTTAGGAGATAGGACTCACACAGGGAGTTCTTAGGAAATAGGGCTCTCACAGGGAGTTCCTAGGAGATAGGACTCACACAAGGAGTTCTTAGGAAATAGGGCTCTCACAGGGAGTTCCTAGGAGATAGGACTCACACAGGGAGTTCTTAGGAAATAGGGCTCTCACAGGGAGTTCCTAGGAGATAGGACTCATACAGGGAGTTCTTAGGAGGCTTGACTTACACAGGGAGTTCCTAGGAAATAGGACTCTCGCAGGGAGTTCTTAGGAGATAGGGACTCTCACAGGGAGTTCCTAGGAGATAGGACTTACACAGGGAGTTCTTAGGAGATAGGACTCTCACAGGGAGTTCTTAGGAGATAGGGCTCACACAGGGAGTTCTTAGAAGATAGGACTCTCACAGGGAGTTCTTAGGAGATAGGACTCTCACAGGGAGTTCCTAGGAGATAGGACTCTCACAGGGAGTTCCTAGGAGATAGGACTCTCACAGGGAAGTTCTTAGAAGATAGGACTCTCACAGGGAGTTCTTAGGAGATAGGGCTCACACAGGGAGTTCTTAGGAGGCTGAGACTTACACAGGGAGTTCTTAGGAGATATGACTCTCACAGGGAGTTCCTAGGAGATAGGACTCTCACAGGGAGTTCCTAGGAGATAGGACTCTCACAGGGAGTTCCTAGGAAGATAGGACTCTCACAGGGAGTTCTTAGGAGATAGGACTCACACAGGAAGTTCTTAGGAGGCTGAGACTTACACAGGGAGCTATTATGAGGTTGGGAGACACACAGGAAGTTTTAATTTAAAAATAAAATATTTCGACTGATTTCAGACAAGCTACAACACGAAAAAATGTCATTTTAAGTTTGTAAAACACTTTTTCAAAGTAAATATTCACATTCATATATTTAAAACAAATTAGTTTAAATTTAAGCATTTCCTTGGGTAAATATTTTGAAAACTTGTTAGAAGCTGAATTGATCCTAGTTTGACTCCTGATAATACAGATATCACACTTTTTTGGGCTATGATTGGATGTTGATTTTTAAAGTAGTTTGTCATAGCTTAGGTAATACTAATATTAATTTTCTAAACTTTGGTTTAAATCTCGTTGGGGGAGATATTTACTAATCACGTGTTGTAAAAACAGACGGCGCACGGGTGAATGGGGGTTCACTTTAAATGCGTTCTCAGGTGCCAATAACCCCACCAATGTATTAAGCTCATTAGGCTCAGTGATCCTAAGAAATGTCAATTGAAAAGTTTTAGAACCCAGACAAATTTATTTTATTTCTTATGTTTTGTCTCTGTTCAACTTTTTTTTTCTTCCGAAAATTACTAAACCAAAACTGGGAAACAAGCACTATCCTCATTCTGGGTCAGTTAAGTAAAATGCCCCTATCTTCCTCATTCCTTCCACAAAAAACAAAACAAAAAATAACTTTGTGAAAGTTTTTTTCCGGTAACTAAGTTTTTAGAGTGGTCGATTTACTAATCCTGGCGAACCTTGTTTGATTCTGGTTGGTCCCGATGAAGATATTTCGAATTTATACTAGTAAGCCAAAGGTCCCGGGTTCGATTCCCATGTCCGTGTCTTATTTTTTCAATTCAATTAAAAGAATATGATATTTAGATGCAGCTATAACAGTAATTAACAAATTTAATAACTTAACTATTTAATCCATCATGTAATCTAATTTGATAGTTTTATGATGATTATTATATATTTAGAAAGTGCATGTTAAATATCCCAAACTTCGAACCCGGTCAAATTGGCAACAATGCCTACTTGCTCGCAAAATGGCCGGTATCTCGTGTTTGCCGAGACTACGGTCGCTAGAGAAAAACAACACTTTATTAAAAATCCAACTGTGGTTCTTGACCAACATAATCGAGGTATGAAAAAATCAACTTAAACATATGGCGTTTATAACAGGCTTATATATCTTAAACTATTAACCCGCTACTTTATTACTACCTCAATTCTTGGAATCGCCGGTGAAGGTATAGTCCGTTCATAATTAAATGGAGTGGTTACTAGAGATGGGCGATAAATCACTGACTGTGATTTTTTTCACCGATATCATTTGATCACCTATACTCCCAGTGACTCGATCTCAAAAGTATTGGTGATTAAGATAACAAATATTAGTTTGTATGGAAACGGTAGCCACTTTTAATGGACGGACTGTACCTTGGGTTGGACGATGAATTTTAATCAATGGGAACCTACATCGAGATAGTGTGGGCTAACAAGACAATGGCCAGACGTTTAAGTGCGGGGTTCGTGATCTAGTTTCTGAAATTCCCTTTCTCGCTACCCCCGCACTCTCTCTCTCTCTCTCTCTCTGATACATACACACATTATATATATATATATATCTTTTTTTTAGCACAGCGTCTTACCACCTGTACGGGCTATACGCTTTTGTTCTAATTACGCTAATGGTTTTAGGGAATAGTAAGGTTATATTTAGAGGAAGTGTATCCACATTCACGCGGAGGGGAAGTGGAAAGCCATTTTGGAAAAACCAACATCAGTACACCCGGCTCAGATTCGAACCTTGAGATCCCCGTTGTCGGCAGTTTAGCCAACTGCAAGAGTAGCGCCTTAGACCATGCGGCCACTGAAGCTGATATCGTCTTCTCAAACAACTGAAGGTCGGTTTGATGTGATTGCTATTCTTCCGGCTCTGGGCATCCAATCTGCCCTTCAGCTGGTTAGTGTTTCCTGAACCATCTGGTAGAAATCCCATGTAATAGGGGATTTCAGGACGTGTGGTGGTATCTCATTCTCTTCCACACTGAATCTCTTTGAGCGACCGCGAAAGTGCCTACCAATTTTGTCGGGAAAGGTATTTTCACATTCCTTCCAGGGTTATTTTACATCCCACAATCGACTCGCTTTACTTTCCCTTCGAAGGAAGTTGTGCTTCGGATTTTTATCACTCAAGAAAAATCCGTCGACCTCGGTTGAGTTTGAACCCACGAACATTGGGTCCTAAGGTGAGCCCTTTACCCCAAGACCACACACACACACACACACACACACACACATATATAATGTAAGGGGGTTCCTAAACTGCGCGTAGCGACTCTTAGGGTAGGCGTTAAAAGAACTTAAAAATCAGCTAAAAACAGACAATTAAAAATTCAAATTTAATTCCAATTTCTATGATTTCTCACGGAATTTGTAGGTACCGCGTAAGTAGGAAGGATTGTCGATTNCGCGTAGGTGAATTTCACTTCTTGCCATATTTTAAAACTAACAATTTCACACTCTTTTTGATTTTGATTTGTTTTTATCGTCATAATCACTCACTAATGACAGTGTATTTATATATTTTTTTAAACATAATTTTTAAAGACTCTTCTGTTTTCATAAGTCTTAATAATTATCAGGCCTATTTGATTTCCTGGAACGGGGTTTGGCGAAAGCGCATGAAAAGAGGGAAGCTAGAATCTGACAAATTTGGTAGTAGCGGTGGCTGAGCGTTCTATCCACTCGTCTTTTTTTGATGGGAAAGTTGGTGTTAGTATGCGTCTCAGCTCTCCGGCAGGTGGCTTTTTTAAATTAAAAAAATAAACATATCAAACTTATTGCTGCTAGATTATTTGTATCCTTAATTTAGCTAAAATCACAGCTTGAATGGACGGTCCAAGCGTTGTTAGAAGATAAGAGTTGATTACATAAGAGCTGTATTTCTAATTTCTGCGAACGCTTGTGAATATTAACAATAAAAATGTTAAAACTGGAGGTACAAGATGGTGGGGAAAATAAGCAACACGTTCATTTCAATATTGTTCAGAAAAAACACATCACAAAATAAATAACTAACAACTAAAGTCTGATTTTAGTTGGAAGAACAGTTTAGAAAATTCAAACCTATTTCTTTGCAGCCAACATTAATCTCATTTTACTATAGTATTGTGTTATTATATAGGTATTGATAATATCCATCAAAAGTGACAGCTAAAGATTGCAGACTTGACGTATGAATATATTAAAAATGTTTTAGTAACTTTAGTAACCACCAGATACGGTTCTTCCTACCAAAATCAGTGTATACAGGTTCGTTGTGCTAGCTAGGTTATTGTTTCCTTTCTTCTTGTATAATATCATGATGTAAGCGAGCTCTGTGACCTATCTAGGCACTCCCGAGCCCGGCCCAACACATTCCATGCAATTAATAGTCCCTCTCTCTCACACTCAAACTGGGAACAGCTTTCTTTCAGCCAAGGAACCGAGTTCGACCATCTGTTGCTGTTTTACATTTATTCTCTTCTTTGTAAAATCAACTTGACAAAGGAGTTGTTGTAATTGACAGCTAGAAAAATTTACAAGATCTATTCTCATGTATCCATTCGTCAGACCAAAAGGTACTAGAGCTACTCTAATGCATCCATTCGTCAGACCAAAAGGTACTAGAGCTACTCTAATGTATCCATTCGTCAGACCAAAAGGTACTAGAGCTACTCTAATGTATCCATTCGTCAGACCAAAAGGTACTAGAGCTACTCTAATGTATCCATTCGTCAGACCAAAAGGTACTAGAGCTACTCTAATGTATCCATTCGTCAGACCAAAAGGTACTAGAGCTACT
>CABFOW010005780.1:12590-26909 GCA_902141385.1 Timema californicum
GACCAAAAGGTACTAGAGCTACTCTAATGTATCCATTCGCCGGACCAAAAGGTACTAGAGCTACTCTAATGCATCCATTCGCCGGACCAAAAGGTACTAGAGCTACTCTAATGTATCCATTCGCCGGACCAAAAGGTACTAGAGCTAATCTAAAGTATCCATTCGCCGGACCAAAAGGTACTAGAGCTAATCTAAAGTATCCATTCGCCGGACCAAAAGGTACTAGAGCTACTCTAAAGTATCCATTCGCCGGACCAAAAGGTACTAGAGCTAATCTAAAGTATCCATTCGTCAGACCAAAAGGTACTAGAGCTACTCTAAAGTATCCATTCGCCGGACCAAAAGGTACTAGAGCTACTCTAAAGTATCCATTCGTCAGACCAAAAGCTACCAGATCTACTTTCATGTATCCATTGAGTTCGATGCCAAGCAGCTCCATTAACGGTGTTTTTTCTTTACGGTGGTCTAGCTATCACTTCAGGATACTGCTGATGTTAGAAACATCCCTTCCCTTCCTGTTCCCTAAGACTCGAAGTCGTTGTTAGCGAGTATTGACGCTAAAAGCATTTCATTACAACTACAAACGATACTGTTAAAACTGCTACTGTTATTTCTGCTGCTATTGTAGGATTCCGGCTGGAAGAATACTTTAGAAAATACAAACTTTTTTGTTGTTGTTGCCAACATTGCTAACATTTTGCTATATCATAAGTATTCCTTCATAGGTATTGATAATATCTATAGTTAGTGACGTCTGTGAGTCACATAATTTAACGTATGAACTGTTCTAACAGTTCCCTTCTGTTGGAATCGGGTAGAATTACAAAAAGGTACTAGAGCTACTCTAATGTATCCATTCGTCAGACCAAAAGGTACTAGAGCTACTCTAATGTATCCATTCGTCAGACTAAAAGGTACTAGAGCTACTTTCATGTATCCGTTGAGTTCGATCCCAAGCAGCTCCATTAACGGTGTTTTTTCTTTACGCTGGTCTAGCTATCCCTTCAGGATACTGCTGATGTTAGAAACATCCCTTCCCTTTCTGTTCCCTAAGACTCGAAGTCGCTTTTAGCGAGTATTGACGCTAAAAGCATTTCATTACAACTACAAACGATACTGTTAAAACTGCTACTTTTATTTCTGCTGCTATTGTAGGATTCCGGTTGGAAGAATACTTTAGAAAATACAAACTTTTTTTTTTGCTGCCAACATTGCTAACATTTTGCTATATCATAAGTATTCCTTCATAGGTATTGATAATATCTATAATTAGTGACGTCTGTGAGTCACATAATTTAACGTATGAACTGTTACAACAGTCCCTTTCTGTTGGAACCGGGTAGAATTACAACTACTTCTTTTAGCTCTGAAACCCTTCCTCCACCTCTGACAAGACGTGTATCAACCACAACTTGTTAATGTGGGGAATGCCAGGCCTCCGCCGTGGTTCGGATCCCACGTTAAACTGTAGGTCCTCCATTTCATCTCACAATCACCCTACCATTACACATTAGCGTAAGTGCGTATAACCCGAACGGGTAGTAAGACGCGGTGCTAATAATAATAATAATAATAATAATAATAATAATAATTTTAGCTCTGCTGGTATTACAACTGTTATTACTACTTATATTAGTTCTGCTGCTGCTCACAGCTGACTTCTGACAGTCAACATTTAGGGATATACCTAAATGTTGACTGTCAGAAGTGACAGCTGCAAAACACATGTTTTTGCAGATCATATAGCTCGGCGTAGGGGTACATAATTTGGTCTGGCAACTTTTCAAAGCCGTCAGCTGTCAAGTCAGCACCAAAGAAGCCACGGGGCTACTGTACTGTACAACTGCTGTTACTACTGCTGCTATGACGTTTATTATCGCTGTTACGTCTATTCTTTCTTCTACTAGTAGCATTTATGAGCTTGCACTGCTATATACTCACTGAACGGAGCCACAACTTAACATCCTATGACTGTACAGTTTTGTACCACTCCTTTTTTTTTCCATAGCCTTGGTCAAAGTTTTCTCCGTGCTCACACACATCCACCATCTTTATTACAAGAGTTTACTATTGTCCTCATTTTACTTCTAAACGGCAAGTTTATTCACATCGCCAATGGAAGATTGCGCGGTTCGGCCATTAATATGAGAGGTCAGGTCGTTCACATTGAAACTTAAAAAAAATGAGGGGGAGGAGGGGAGAAGGCGATAGTGGTATGCACCACTTTAGAAATAATTATACTTTCATTGTTGTTGGAAGGGCCTTTTAGAACATACAAAAATATTTTTTTTTTACAACCAACATTGATAACATTTTAGTATATTAGTAGTGTTATTTTATACTTATTGTTAATATTTACCATTCAACCTTAGTGGTCTTGTGGGTGTAGTGCTCGCCTTAAGACCCGATGTTCGTGGGTTCAAACCCAGCAGTGCTCAATATATATTTCTTTAGTGATTAAAATCCGTAGCACAACTTCCTTTGAAGGGAAAGTAAAGCCTTCGGTCTCATGTCAATTGTGGCATGTAAAATAAACCTGGAAGGTATGTGAAAATAACTTTCCCGGCAGAATTGGTAGCCTTTTTCACGATTTCTCAAAGAAATTCAGTATGAAAGGCAACGGGGAGCCACCACACTTTCCTGAACGCCCCCATGTCAGATAAGGTTTTTATTAAACTAACATTTTGCTGCAAGTTAGTCTTTAATCAAATATAATACTAAGTCTTTACGAATACATTCCCTTTCTCTCTGATTCAAAGAGCTAAAATAGGTATCGTAAAATTTTCTTATTTATAACTTATCCGAAAATTTTCTTCTCTAACTAGACTGGATGTAGCCTTATTGAGGTATTTTTTGTTCTTAAATAACGTAGGTCCTTCTCAAAGTATCTGGTATCGTTGCTGAAGAAATATCGCTGTTGGTATAAGAGGAATTGCACCGCCAGGAGTAGGGATCTAGAAACACTGTGTGCAAGCCCCCCTCAGGGCCCAGGGGGCTCAATACCTGGAGGCAATGGTACCAACTAGAGCGTGTTAGGACTGTACCCAGACGAACCAAGCGCTTTTTATTCTTTTTGACCCATCTCTCCTAGCTCAGCATGTCGGTATAGTCAGTGCTGAGTGTACAGTCGGGTCCAGTGGAGATGTGACAATCAGCACGTTCTTACAGATAGCACCCACGCACACGTAATCGCCAGTTGTAACCCCACAGTCTTCGCTCACATGACACCTTCACATTGGCGACTAACGATAAAGACCAAGACTAGTGATCATTTGTGTACTGTAAGAGTTTTTGATTAGATACCACATAAAACTCATGTGTGTGAGTTAGTAGGATTTGCATTTATTAATCTTTAATAATTAACTCAAAATAAATGTTATATTCTTATAACAACTTACATTTTATCAAGTTTTAAAATTAAAAATCTCGAGAAATTGATATCATACATACTCAATATTATGAATTGTCCCTCTTCTTTGCTGGTTCCTCTTACTGCCAGTCCCGTGACAATAGTTCCTCTTACTGCCAGCCCCGTGACAATAGTTCCTCTTACTGCCAGCCCCGTGATAATAGTTCCTCTTACTGCCAGCCCCGTGACAATAGTTTCTCTCCCAGGCCATCTCTCCTGATGGTCCAATTACGGTTCCTCTCACTGCCAGCCCCGTGACAATAGTTCCTTTTCAGGCCATCTCTCCTGATGGTCCCATTACTAATTTATTGTTTGTAGCATCGTGACTTACTACCAGTTCAGTCTATATGCACAATATGTACCAATTACGCTAATGTGTTAGTGATGAGGAAGGTTAAATATAGAGGAAATGTACCCACAACTGTGTGAAAGGAGAGTGGACAAACTTTTAGTAAGATCACCCTCAGTACACCCGACCGAGATTAGAGCCCCAATCTCCAGTCATTTGTAGTCCAGTCTATTGCGAGAGTTACACCTTAGACCATTCGACCATCGAAGCAGATCTTTTTCTAAATATGTGGATAATAATTTTGTTCGTGATCTTCCAACATGACATTTTACGTTTCCTTCCACAGTGTAGGCCTATTGTCAGATAAAATGTTTGATAAACAACCACCTCCTTAATTTAGGCAGTACCGTAGTGCACCCGGACAACTTGTGTTGCATAACACGCAGGGGCAGTATTATTACTCACACGTAGTCCACGGAAAGAATAAACAAGTCACGTAGCTTTCACTTTGTTTTAAAAATAGATATAGTTCTTTGAAATATAATCATTTATTTTCAACACTTCCTAATTACGATGGATGGCTTCCTCTGCTACATTATAGTTAATTTATGTACCATTATAATAATTTGTTTCAACGTAAGTCACTCGCAATAGACAAGACAATTGATGATTTTGATAGCTTGAATAGACAAGCAATTATTGTTGTTAATTAAGGTTATAGCTACTGCTGTGGTGGCAGCATGGTCTAAGGCGTCACTATAGTGTTATACTAGACTGCCGATGACAGTAAGATCGGAGGTTCAAATCGTGGTCGAGTGTACTAAGGGTGGTTTTCCACTCTTTATTCATGCAAATACAGCTACATTTTCTCTAAATGCAACCTTATTAATCCCTAGCTTATTAGAGTCATTAGTACATATGCGTAGAACCTGACCAGGTAGTAAGATGTAGTGCTAAAAAACCAAAGTATACTAGAGTGTTATATATAAAAATGCGCATCCCAAGTCTTTGGGGACTTGATTATTATTTACCACGAAGTTATTTAGTTGTATAAGGAGAAAATGTAAGCCATTTTATAACAAATATGTAATCTTTGCTTTCCATCTACATTATTTTGTTTATTTGTTTAAGTGTCTCGGTAATGTTTTTGTGAAAACAAATATGTCTGCTTATGAGCTGAATTTTATAAATATGGTTAGAATATGAAGAGGGTGTGCGTAAATATGTTACTGATTCAGTTTTTTTAAATTTTTCAAGCTATTGTTAAAGTTATTTTATTCATTTCAGAACACATTCAATCAAGGGGTCTACAGCCAACAATACAAAATATGTCTATTTATGGTATTTTACTTATCTGCATGATAGATAGATAAATAAAACTAGTTTTGTATTTAGAAATATTTAGTGTTTTTTAAATATTTTTTAAAAACATAAATTTTAAGGCAGGCCTGGAAACGAATATGTACGTTTTTAAAACTTGACAAAAAATAAAGCTAAGAAATCACGAATAGTTAAAAATGGACACCGCGGACCATAGGTTGTAAACCAGCACTATACATAATTTATACTCCATATCAGACAAGGTGGAAACTTACGACATTGATCACATACCTTATCAATGATTTTTTTTTGTTCACGTAAAATTATTCTCTTTATAAATATATGAATGTGTGTATGTGTAAAATATACATGTGTGTGTTCGGTTTGGTCAAATCTCACTTTTAGTAAATAAATCAGCAGGTAAAACTGTCCAATACCTCGTGGTGGTTTTTAATATTTTGGTTCAAATCATAAAATGAAATTATTCACAAGGCTTGCAACTCGTCGCATTTTGCAATAGAGGATTTTGAAATGTAAAACAAACAAAGAAAACAACTAAATTGGGCCATGAACTAACTTCATATGGATCAAAGGTCACCTCGATAACCGCTTATGTTTATCGTTGGGAAATATTAATCCATCCGACCTCTTTGTAATTTCACATAAAAATCATTATAATCTCCCGTCTTGCTTTGAAGCAGATGACCCCTCTTTCCCCTCTTCCGCCGCCCTTCATCTGTCGCAGACTATTCCGTGCTAAAACAAGGTCACGCAGTGCTGCTGGTTATTCTCGTTATCGCGGCCGCTTGGATTCTGAATGAATTAGTATTGATTGATGCGAGATGTGTGTTGAACTTTTCGACTCTGGAACTGCTCTTTTTTTCTTCTTTGTCACTTCACTGAGCAATTCTTGTTTTGTTTATAGTTCGAACATAAGTTCATGGACCATCTTGTTAAGAAGTTTAGTTGTGTACATGAATTATGATAAAGGATTCTTGATGGAATGTATAGTTAGACCAGGATGGGAAGAACCTTTTTTTTAATCGTGGTGCCACGATCAACTTAACGTAAATAAATATAGTGCCTGATAAGGATTCGCCTAATGTATCGTAAGAACTTGAACAAAACGGAGAGTGAATTTGTGGTGTTTTTTTTAAACAGATTGTTCATAAAAATGAAACCATAGCAGTCGAGGCTGATTTAGGCTCAAGGTACTTACCATAAGAGCTTACTGGAGCTACAAAATAAAATAACCCGTGACGTTTTGTTGTTCACAAGACACGCACAAACGAACTATACCGATAAACTCGTCTGCACACCATATAGACAAACAAATTAAGTAATAAATGTCTGCACTGACGTGGCTTTCAACATGATTGGTTAGCAGGATCACGTGAAATACTTCATTTAAACGTAACGTAACATGTAAGTTCTCCCCTGGACAACTCTTACGTAAAGTGAACGTCACGTAAACGTTAAGTTTTTGTTTGTGTGTTGTCACCGCATCTCTCACCCACGACCCGTTCAGGCTATATATTAATTGCACGGATGTGTTAAGGATGAGGAATGTTAAATTTGGAGGAATTGCACCAGCATTCACGTGGAAGAACGGGGTAGGGGGGGGGGCGTTTAGGAAAAACCACCCTCTCTTGTGAGAGACGTGTGAGAATTAAGCAATTCTACCACCGAAGTGGGGAAACGCTAACTATTTTAGTGAATCGTTATTGATTTAATTTAAAAGCACGAAAACTTTCACCTCGGTGGTTTTGGGGTGAAATGTTTGCCTCAACACCCGATGTATGTGAGTTCAAACCCAGCTGATGTCATTGGAGTTTTCTTGAACGATAAAAATCCGTAGCACAACTTCCTACGTAGGGAAGTAAAGCCGTCGGTCCCATGAAGGTATGTGAAAATACCTTTCCCGGCAAAATTGGTAGGAACTTTCGCACTCGCTCATAGAAATTCACTGTGGTAGGAAATGGGGAACTACTACACTTTTTGAACTCTTATTTGTTTATGATCGCTAAGCCCCCTAGATATTTACATGCGTTCACACTCACAAAGAACGTATTTTTATAAGACTAGTGGATAACCCGAACGGGTAGTAAGACGCTGTATTATAATTGTTTAACAAGACTCATTTGTAAATACAAAAAAATGAAGACTCTCTTTTCATTAAAGCATCGATATTTCAACCTTAATTTTTCGAGTGATTATCTCCTTAGTCTAAAACACTTATCTCAGGTACCCCAATAGATTATTATTTAAAAAATAAAATAATTAGTACCCATATTTCTAATATTACAAATGTTTTTTTAACTGATAACTTATGGAAGGAAGTGCATAATTTTGATTAGAATATTTCTTCTAGCATAATTATTTTTTATTTATCCTAGGTAATTAACGTGCACTTTCTGAACCGACTGATTATATCAGTACACGAGCATTTCTATGATCGAGAGTGAAAAGGGCCTACCAATTTTGCCGGTGAAGGTATTTTCACATTCCTTCCAGAGATCTCTTATGCGCCGCAATCGACATGGGACCGACGGCTTTACTTCCCCTCGTAAGGAAGTTGTGCTAAGGATTTTTTATCGCTCAAGAAAAATCCATCGACACCAGCTGGGTTTGAACCCACACACATCGGGTCCTGAGGCAAGCACTTTACCTCAAGACCATTGAGGTCGACCCGGTATAAGTAATAGTTGTTTATCACCACGTCTTACCTGTTTAGGTTATAAGCATTATGATAATTACTCTAATGGGGTAGGAAGCATTTTACAGGTAGTCTACCAGCATTTGTGTGGAAGGAGAGTGGGAAACCATGTAGGAAAAACCACCCTCATTAAACCTCTCAGGGATTCGAACCTTGATCTTCCCGTCCTCAGCAGGCTTGTCTAACACGAGAGTGAAACCTCAGACTATCCGGCAGCTGAGGCGGGTAATTATCAACTTTATACTTTATATTATGTTGGGCTAGAACATCAATTTCACATGCTTTAGCGCAATATATTATTTTACAAAATTTCACATGTTGCGTAGCTAAAATTTATTTGGAGCTAAATATAAAGAGAGAAAGAGACAGACAGACAGAATTAAGTAAAATACAAATTTTATATTTGAATGAAAATACATAGCTAGTGAGAGGCGGTTTAGGCTTGTTTCAAAGCACTTTTTATACTAGATTTAAAATATGTTAACATGGACCAAAATGAAAACAAAACTCACCATTAAGTAATTATGTTTGCCTATCCTTACTAGATATACCACGTACCCTGGAGGTAATATGCGCTTAAAAAATAAAGTTATAATATGGTTGCCATCTTGTTATTTTTGCAGATAACTGATCTATGAAGTAGGATACTAATTTAAGCATTAGCCTACTATGTATAAAAGAAAAATGTTTATAATACTTGTTAAAGCTGTTTTCGGGAAAATCTTCAAGCGATAGTGAACCTGACTCCAGAGACTATCTTCAAGTGATAGTAAACCTGACTCCAGAGACTATCTTCAAGTGATACTGAACCTGACTCCAGGGACTATCTTCAAGTGATAGTAAACCTGAATCCAGATACTATCTTCAAGTGATAGTAAACCTGAATCCAGATACTATCTTCAAGTGATACCTGAACCTGGCTCCAGAGACTATCTTCAAGCGATAGTGCATGAACGACCACCCAGAATACTTCCTTCGTGGATCAAGGTCAACGCTTTTATTCCCCAAGATGAATTTAAACATATGTTCTCATTTACAAGCTAATTTATTGTAAAAACATCCTAAAGAAGCCAACTCTTTGAAAGTAGCGCTTAAGTTTGCTCTGAAAGTCGTAAAATGAGTTGTTGCGAACTGTGACCTATGCGAGCCCGACAGCGTGAGAAAGACAGACCGCGACATGTGTCCACGTGTGACGAGTACCCTCTCCCAGCTGTGCAACACGTTTATAGGACAAACATTATGTATGATGTCATGTGTGACTCACCACTTCCTCCGTACAAACTGATCGCTTCTCTCTCTCTAGAGATGCACTCAAGATGCCGCTTGCAGTTTGTGCACACATGCTGGCATGGCACCATTTCAATGGATCAGTTTGATTTACTAGCTTTTGTTTTTTTAGGTCAGGTGCTTCTCCCATCTAATGCCTGTCTGATAGATAGACCGTTTGTTTTCATCTCTGCATTGTTGGTGGCCAGATGTGCTCTTATTAGGCCATCGGAACATTACAGATGATTTGGTACCTAGCAATTTCCTTATCAATAACCAATATTATCACGCTCAATACTTCCTTCATAAACATTTTAACCTGTTGTTTGTAAACGAAGGTGGGGTGACCTGGTGGTCTAGGGGTAAGGTGTCAGACTTCTATGCTGGCGGCCGGGGTTCAATCCCCGGTCCCGGCATAAATTTATCTGATTTCCAAACCCTTCCTTCACCTCTGACAAGACATCTTGTTAATGTGAGGAATGCCAGGCCTCCACCGTGGTTCGGATTCCACGTTAAACTGTAGGTCCTCCATTTCATCTCACAATTACCCTACCATTACACATTAGCGTAAGTGCGTATAACCCGAACGGGTAGTAAGATGCGGTGCTAATAATAATAATAATAATAATAATAATAATAATAATAAACGAAGGTGTGTTAAACAAACGGTTGTAAGGAAGGTTTTATTTTAAATTCGCTTGTCTTAGTCAAGCAGCCAAGATGTGGACCGTTTTAAAAGGCTCAATCGCGAAAATTGAGTTCTATCAGGTCGGGATGATCATAAAGGCAGGCAAGTTGTACATTCTAAAAAGTCGTGCTCTCTGACGATCATCAAAACATCGCGGGCTGCTATTGAGTGTAAATAGCGCAACTGCGGTCAGTCGTGGGCCCAGCTCGGCCCATGTGAGCTGATGTGTGGAGTGCCACACTGTGTATCCATATTAGTGTGCAGGTGACCTTCAAGAAGTCAACCGTGGCACGTCCGTCCACCAAGTGGATACTAGCCTACTAGCATTTTGGCCAGTTGAGAAATAAAACGAGCCTTCTAATGTATCACCTTTACCTGCAGGGCTAGGCTATTGGGTTTCTATACTCTTTCAAGGCGAGCTACGGTGCATTTTCTTAGAACCTACCCTTCCCATCCTGTTGGAGATGTTGAAAACCCAACTCTCGTTTAAAAAAGGAGTTGTAATGCTGAGATTTATTTTTGTAACGCTTTTTTACCAGCGCTTTTCAATACCCATCCGGACTATCCGCATTTTACTACTTACACTAATTGGGTAGTCCGCCTGCTACCGACGTGGGTCAGAGCCTTATTAAAGTTTTATTTTATGTGAGTCTTGGTTCATGGCCTTGAATATTTGAGTGTTTTTCAACCATTGTGTCCATGAAAGCACTGGTGTGCCGTGTAGTTTCAGCGAGTATGCCACGAGAGTTTAGGGGAAGGTCGGAAAAAAACAAGGAAAAATTGAGGAATAAAAATAAATCTTTTATAAAAATTCATAGACAACATTATTTAAGAAAATAACACAATCATTATAATGTTAGCTATTGAACTTTTAAACACAATCTTATTATATTTTTTTAAATTATAGAATCTTTCCTTAAATAACTGATAGTGTGCCTTGACAATTTTAGCCTCTTGATAAGTGTGCCGTGAGTTGAAAAAGGTTGAAAATCGCTGGAGTATTCGACGAGTGTTTGAGGTCAATAATGCGCTAGTAGAAGGTCGTTGCATACGAATTGAATACTAGCCGTGGCTTATGCTAGATAATCTCTAATATTAACATAACAAACAAACTCTACATCTTTAGTTCAACCCGCTTCGGTGGCTGTATGATCTAAGACGCTACCCTCGTAGTAGACTAGACTTCCAATGCCAGGGAGATTGAGGTTCGAATCTCGGTCGGGTATCCTGAGTTTTTTTCCAAAATGATTTTCCACTCTATCTCCACGCAAATGCAGGTACACTGCATCTAAATATAATCTTCCTAGTCCTTTAAACCATTGGATTAATTAGTATATAAGCGTATAACTTGTACGGGTAGTAAGACGCGGTGCTAAAATTAAATCTTTAGTTTACTACACATTGAAGGAAAACTTTCCTCATCTTCGCAGAAATACATGTTCAGCCCTACTGGGAATCAAACCCAGAACTTTAAATTTCGTGGGCTGACGCCCTACCGACTCATCTATGATATTAGACTCTGAAGCGTTATTAAACTTGTTTGATGTATGATTCAAATTTGTCAAAACATGCCCACGTCTACAAATATTTGAACATTAGCTATAGTATATCCGTAGTAAGTTAAATCTTTAAGAATAAACTGTAATAATCAAATACTGATGTTGATTAATATTAGTTTTGTTAGTTTTATCTTTGGTGAATGTTAAATTATGCTGTATCTTTGTCAACAATGCCTGTATTTAACACCCTAAACATTATACATTTCCAAATATCTGTTTATAAATAAAATATATCATTTGTTTGGATTGTTTTCTAAATTTTAAATAATATATAGTTGTTTTATGTAGGTCTAGTTCATTACTGACTTTAGGGGTGTACAAGCGACTCTTGAATTGATTTGAATATTTGATTGTTTTGTTGGTAAACTCTATAATAACGGCCTGTTGTCATAAATTTGTCTATCTGAAAATATTAGAGAAGTTCCAACAATGTTTATTTTTAAACAAAAGTTTGTTAATAAAGACAAAACAAATGGTATTTCCAACAAACAAATAAAATATTACAAATAATTCTTAACTAGCTCATACGCTCAACTTGACAGTAGATAGTGTGATTTGAAAAAAAAATCAAACTTTTGGGATGACAATTATAATTGGACTTAGTGAGACCATAAAGTTACCGAATCTGTCACATATTTATACGTCAACCCTTGTGTTCTATAAACACAACTTTTGAAAAACCGTGGGAACAATACCACTTTTAACCTAAATAAGATATAAATTATATAGTGATTTTTTTTGTCGTTGTTGGCCACCCTTGAGTTATTTTGCTTAGAGGTTCTTCCTATGGCGATCTTGCGATTCAAACTAGTTCCCTCTACTGTATATTTTCGGAAGTTAATACCCAGTGATTCGAGAATTCCTGTAACAAGTGTGTGGGTGCACTTTTATGGGTCTGCCCTGTTATTTTCAGTTAAGAATGACCGTATTATTATCCCACATGTAAGTTAAACAACACACGCCTCGTCGATCTTGAAACACGCTAATGACACGCTGAGCTTAAAAAGATGCAATCATTTGCTTCCCTACAATGAATAACAGTGGCGTGGAGGGGAGACGTTGAGTTAGTCAACATGGTTGATTATGTTGACCGACAAATGGAGATTTAATGGAGGATTGTATCCTGTCCAAATAGTAATTAGCGTGAAGAATTTCGCTTACAGAAACAAAGTTGCATAAAACACACAGTATATTTTCGGAAGTTAATACCCAGTGATTCGAGAATTCCTGTAACAAGTGTGTGGGTGCACTTTTATGGGTCTGCCCTGTTATTTTCAGTTAAGAATGACCGTATTATTATCCCACATGTAAGTTAAACAACACACGCCTCGTCGATCTTGAAACACGCTAATGACACGCTGAGCTTAAAAAGATGCAATCATTTGCTTCCCTACAATGAATAACAGTGGCGTGGAGGGGAGACGTTGAGTTAGTCAACATGGTTGATTATGTTGACCGACAAATGGAGATTTAATGGAGGATTGTATCCTGTCCAAATAGTAATTAGCGTGAAGAATTTCGCTTACAGAAACAAAGTTGCATAAAACACACACCGAAGGNACAGAAACAAAGTTGCATAAAACATACACAGAAGGAACTTTTTTTTTTCGATACTCGATTCTGTGGTAGAATGGTCTAAAGTAGTGAATATCAATGTTTTTAAACTCACGGCACACTGAACAAGGTGCTAAAATTATCAAGGCACACCATCACTTTTACAAGGATGTATTTTATCATTAATAAAACGAGTATCAAGATTGTGTTTAAAAGTTTACTAGATAAAATTCTAATGTTTTTTTTAAAAAATAATGTTGATCATTAAGTTTAAAAATATTTATTCTTTTTCTCGAATTTTTTTATCTTATTTTTTTGTATTCTCCCCAAACTCTCGTGGCATACCTGCTGACCCTTCACGACACACAAATGTGGATACATTTCCTATAAATTCAACCTTATTCTTCTCAAACTCAAGAGTGTGATTATTAGATATGTGTATAACCTGGACTGGTAGTAAGACGCGGTGCTAGTAAAAAATAAATAAACTGCAAACGAAATAATTTCGCCTTTAATGACGTCAAATCTAGTTAAGAGGTTCACATGCGCTGACTTAAAAGTCTGAGCATGCAGTGTGTGTTAGAATGACATCAGAGCCAAAGATAAATGTTTATCACATCCAGACAGTGACATGTTGCGTGGTCTAGGAGTAATACGTCCGTGAGTATTGCTATACAATGATTGTCTTACGAATGGACATGAGCATCTTTTAAAAATACAAACTTTTTTAGGATCCAAATTTATAACAATCTGCTATATTATTTGTGTTATTTTATAAGAATTTATAATATATATCAAAAGTGACAGCTGCAGGTCACATTACTTGATGTATGAATACGTGAAAATAGATCTAGTAACTTTTTATAGATGTCAAATATGTCTATTCCTAAGATAATTGGGGTATACTTACTATATCTATGCATTGCATACCCTTATCTTGAGTACACCCTCCTATCGCTACGCAGGAATGTAAAAGGTATTTTGTATATAACTAACTCTCTGGCCTAAGGTGTAATGTAGGGAACGCGAAAAACCAATATTGTTCCAGTAGAAACATAAAGCTCAATTTTCTTCACACCCTTGGTGATCTTCGTATTTAATAGAAGCTGAGATAATAAAATAATATCATGGAGATAAAACCCCCTCACAAAAAATCTGTCCGGTGCGAACGTTAGGGGATCGCCCCCACTTAATTATGGCACAAACCGATCATCCATATCACCTTTCGTTGATAAGATACGATCGGGGAGGCGTATGCCTCCCCACCCCCCCCCCCTAAATCGCCGAAGCAACTCACAGAACAACGGGTTAACAATAAGAGAACTCTCCGTGAAGAAATCTCCTCTCCGTGTTTAATAGATGCTGAGATAATAAAATAATATCCTGGGGGTCAAAAACCCCCGCAGAAAAAAAATAGTCCCTTGCGAAACGTTAGGGGATCGCCCCCACTTAATTATGGCACAAATTGATCATCCGTATCACCTTTCGTTAAAGAGATACAACCAGGGGGGGGGGGGG
>CABFOW010005781.1:2443-21641 GCA_902141385.1 Timema californicum
CCCCCCCCCCCATAACCCCTAGCTCCTATACATAATATTCCTCCCCCTTCGAGAAAAAATATGTGTGTGGATCTGATGGTATTTTGATGATAATTATTATATTATTACTAATTACTATTCTTCAAACTAGATTTTTAAAGTTGTTTCTTAAAATTTCAGTGCATTAAATATTGATTTATACATTTCTAGAATTAAGTTAAAATTAAAATTGAATGAACACCGAACTTTGGCATCGATCCGACCCAAAAGTGAACCTGTTTTTAATTACCACGTGAGTCGTATTTTATATTTTCAATAGATATTAAGGACTTAAAACCTTTAATTATATATATATATTTGAATATATAAACTACATATAGCGCTTACGCTACCTCTAATCAAAGGGAACAAGATAAAAATAGAGGATTTTAAAGACATTCAACAACAATGACAGTTAAAGAGTGCAAATAAGATATCGAGTAAATGCATCTCTAAGTATCCAGGCTAGGATTGAAGTCTACCATTCTTAGCTGGAGTCCTCCAGACTATCCTTACAGCTAAACTCACTGGTTTGTAGAAATATGTTCGTCAGCTCAACACTTACAGACTATGGTCAGGTTACGTCAAGGGTTCAAAACTCCCTTGGTTTAATATACCTTTGTGTGTGTGCGCGCGCGCACCACCTTACT
Source organism: Timema californicum (assembly GCA_902141385.1). Taxonomy (NCBI): domain Eukaryota; kingdom Metazoa; phylum Arthropoda; class Insecta; order Phasmatodea; family Timematidae; genus Timema; species Timema californicum. The sequence continues at coordinate 3,112 of CABFOW010005781.1, forward strand.
ACCCGTTTAGACTTGCTACATATTTACAATATTGGGTTGTGGATGAGGAAGTTTAATTATGAATAAGTGCACCAGCATTTTTGTTTAGGAAAAGTGGAAAAACCCTTTGGGGAAAAATCTCCCTATGCCCAGATCTCCCACTCATAAGCATCACAGTTTAAAGTGCGAATGGCGTCTTTGACCAAGTGACTACTAAAGCGGGTTTTATTTATTTTGATTAGTTTTAGGTATTAAAATAATTTAGATCTATTTTTATGAACAGGGCCAAATTTTGTTACTATGGTTTTTAATTTAAATAACATTTCGTGCTCCGCGCCTTTCTACCTGTCCGGGTTACAAGATATTAACACTACTGGTGAAGGAAAAATCTGAAGAAAATATATATCCACATTTACATGGAAGGAGGTTAGAAAACGATTTAGTGAAACGGCTTCAGTACACCAGGCCTGAATAGTGTGCGCGCGCGCGTGCTCCACCTTACTACCTGTTTGGACTTGCTACATATTTACAATATTGGGTTGTGGATGAGGAAGTTTAATTATGAATAAGTGTACCTCCATTTTTGTCTAGGAAAAGTGGAAAAACCCTTTGGGGAAAAATCTCCTTTTGCCCAGATCTCCCAGTCATAAGCATTACAGTTTAAAGTTCGAATGGCGTCTTTGACCAAGTGACTACTAAAGCGGGTTATATTTATTTTGATTAGTTTTAGGTATTAAAATAATTTAGATCTATTTTTATGAACAAGGGCCAAACTTTGTTACTATGGTTTTTAATTTAAATAACATTTCGTGCTCCACGCCTGTCCGAGTTACAAGATATTAACACTACTGGTGAAGGAAAAATCAGAAGAAAATATATATCCACATTTACATGGAAGGAGGTTAGAAAACGATTTAGTGAAACGGCTTCAGTACACCAGGCCTGAATAACCAACCTCGACTTCCCCGTCACCGGCAAATCAGACTAGATGAGACTAACGCCTCTAATCACGTGCCCACTAGCGTGGGTTAAATAATATTAATACATATTTTAATCATAATAAGAATTAATAGATTTAAATAAAGCTTAAAGTTATTCAATGTTTCACAACAATAGGAGTATTTGACCTTAGCTTAGATCTAAAATTGGAATTTTTGACTTGAGCCTGAAGCGTTAGCGCTCTAATTCGTTGGTTAATTATTATTTTACGGACAATGTTAGTTTTTAACTTAATTCAAACAAACTCTCACTTTATTCTAGATTTTTACTTTAACTCTATATAGGCTTGTGTGCTTTTACTTTATCGTATAGAAAAAGTATTGTGATCGTGAACATTTCCAGCTACAAGATTATCGATTCTTTACGTTATATGTGTTTCCAAACATAAAAAAGTGTGTCTTGAAATTCTGCCTATCCGTAGATGTCTCTTGGGCTAAAGCCACAATGTTTGATTTTTGAAAATTTCATATATATACATATATATATATATGTAAATGGTTTAAACTATTTTGTTTAAAATAAATATATGGGTAGTGTTTTTCATGGTAAATTTAAAAAAATCATTTAAGAGTAGTTTACTTATGATTTAATTTCTTTTGATTGATTTTTTAAACATCTTTAACGATTTTGTTTAAAACTTCTAGCCGGAGTTTATTTTACATGATAAATAAGAATATGTTTATTTTTCAAAAATAAATTAATTCACTGATGACCTATTTTAGACAAATTAATATTTGAAAACATTTATTTACAATCTAGCTAAAAATGGATAACTGAGATCTGTTTTACAAAATAAGTAAAAATATATATTTTAAATTTAGTAAAAACTGCTTTAAGCATTTTATTTAAAATCTACACATAATGTGGTTTTCTTTATGTGTAACAAAATTATATGTTTATTTTTTCAGGAAAACCTATTTTTCAAAATTTTGTTCCAACATATATTAGAATAGACGAGGAAATTTGTACTATTCAGTCGTATTATTAAAGGTTGACAGCTGTATTTATTTTCGTACAAGCCACAATACATAGAAGGAAAATTGTTAATAATAAATATGTTGTATTTCTATTTCATGATTCATCTGGCAGAGACGTAACTTAACCAGGAAGTATTCATATAATATAGTATTTCTCTTTTATTTTAACCTAGAGAAAGAAAAGAAGAAATGCTATTTTTATTCTAAACGTAAGTAGTATGACTCATGCTATACTGAACGAATGAGCTGTCTTTTACTCTTAGAAGTAAAGAAGGATCGCTTTGGTAAGCCGTGTCTTATATTTCAACAACCTATTAAATTGTATATAATATAATCATACGCCAAGCCATAAATTTTAAGGAGGTTGGTTTATGTATGGTATCAATATTAACAGTTGTGGGATAACTGTAGTGAGCTTTCTTCTATGTGCTGTTCCAAATTGAACTGTGTATAGAGATAAAATGTTCGCCCGACCCTATACGTCAACCGCTCTAACGACTGAGCTACCCCAGGTCCGCTTTGTAAGTGTGTAACTCCACTATATAAGCCTTCAAACAGACTGATGTACCTTTACACGAACAATGAGGATATCTCGGATACCTCTCAGTTGGTAGAGAGGAAAGCACCTACAGCTGGACGATCAGGTTTCAAATCCCCTACCATTTTCACAATCATTCAAACATCACAATGTTAAATGAAGAGAGGCATTTGTTTAAATATTTGTGTACAACTATATTCTAAAAGGTTCTCATTGCGATCCGACTATAAGAAACGTTGTAGCAAGTGTGAAATCATCCCCTTCCCCCCGTGCGCATACCATCGACCTTTTTCAGCTCCATGCGAGAAGCACATCAGAGAACCAGACATAACCTCAACGCCGAGACACCATCCAAGGTCAGTCAGTGTCTGATTTATCGCATTGTTCTTGATAATGACGTCATCATTTTGATTATCATCATAATTATTTATTTGTCAATGTTTCAACATTCAAAACAATTATGGCATTTAATAAACTAAAATATATTAAATCTTTTAAACAAAATATTACCTATCCCACAAAATTAATGCAGAAATGAACATTGAAAAGTACCATTGCTTAGATACGATGATAAGTTAAGTGAAACGAAGTAAAAGACATTGGAAACTTCCAGCCAAAACCATTTCCTGGGTCCCCATTTAAAATTTAAAATTTGTGTAGTCTTTTGGTTTTTTTGGGGGCTGTCCCTCTACATTTACTAACAGTTCCAATTTTCTGCTCTACCTAAAAGTCTTGGTTTTTTCTATTAGTTTTGAGAAATTTTGAGAGCATTCCCTCCTCTATCCATATTTCAGTGTTTAATTTTTAAATTTAAAAATTGTCATAGCTCTATGGCTGTTTGGGACGGACCCTATATTTGACTGAAATATTTCAATATTTTACGCAGAAAAGTAGTTAATATTTTAAGAATTGAAATTTCAAAACCCCTATTTCCCCAACCCTCACTTAGGAATATTAAATACTAGCAGAAATATCCAGCGTTGCCCGTGGTAGCCATGCAATGTAAAACTCCTCCCCTCCCCATTTATCCAGCTACTATTTAAAATGTTCTAATTTTAATACTTATTTGAATATATATTTATTTGGTAGTATAAAATCAACTGTGTGATTTTCTTTTAAATCTTAAATAAAAATTAAGTAAACTACCATTAAAATGAAAGGAAAATCATCGTAATGTTGGGTGTTTTACGAGCCTTTTCTGAACCAACCTATTGTATCAGCACAAAGCTTACAGACTAAATTATTATATAACACACGCAACACAGTAAGCTCATTGCTCTAAAAGGGGAAGTCCCAATTTAACCGGGGATGCGGTACATTTTTCAGTCGTGCTGTCAATTAAACTCGCGAACCTTAGTTTAGTGGATTATACGTGCTATCTGCAAGTATTTAATGTTGGCCATACGTGCAGAAACAAAACAAAAATCAGTCTCTCTCCCCTTTCCTTTGTCGATGAATAAAACGTAATTTACGAAGGAAAACCAGGTCTTTTGGAACAGTCCAGTCAACATGACCTAATTGACTTTGTTTTTCTCTTACATGAGCATTTTTTTTATGTTGGTTGGTAACGTAGAGTACCAACATATCACGCCCATGTACTCACTGTTGATGACAGAGGAGATTTATAACCAGTCATCTTGTTTCTTTTTATCTAACCAAGTGTTAAATAGCGTTCCGCACCGTCATCAGTTTAAGTGTTGTTGCGTTAGAAGAACACATTTGCCCCCCCCCCCCTTCCCGGGACCCCCCATTTACCTACCTACCTTTTGATTGTTTACTGTAATAAAGGAAGCTAGACTAGGACCTTGAGTAACGCCAAAAGCTCATCAACTTCTTATGGTTGTATCCTACTAGAACACTTGTGTGGTGTAATGACCAGCTGTTTTTTTTCTCTAGAACTTAAGGTGTTTTTTGCGATGTTATAGGCGGGTGCGAGGCGGGCCTTGATTGCGGGGTCTTCTCCCCTCCCCCACCCAATTCCTCACTTGAGGTCAAGCCCTTGACCTCCTGCCTTGTATAAACTGTCTAATTCAGGGGTAGACCAAGTCCGCCGTCTTGCACAGATTAGCTGCAAGTCCAATCCCTGGCGGCTGCTACCGTGTTACCCCCATATGAAGACCATGGATAAACAATACTAGAGGAACTCCCTTTTGATTTATACAGCCTATCTACTTTGGATAGTTTCTCATGCACGTACTAACAACACTAGAGACAGCTTAACATATGTATCTTAATGAAATTGAAAATATTATCTGCGTGATGGATGATAAATACTGTCCCAAGTTAAATTAGTTTGTATAGAGTGGGGTGATGTGGCCACTTAATTTAAAAGGCCTTGAAATGCTTAAGACTCCCTAAGGATAAAATTGCTTTCCCGTTCAGGTTTAGTTTGAACCGACCTTGCTTAACTCACTTCAAAGGCGTCACCAGTTTGGGGTGATTATGGTGGTGTTAATAAGTATGGTGGCTACTTATCCAAAATATGGTTACTTTATTGAATACATGATGGGGCCTCTGACAAAACATCGTATTTGTGTAGCTGTAAAATAGTATGGTCTCAGGAATAAAACATATATATTTTATTTAGGAGTATACGGTGGCATTAGCCAACTCCAAATACACCTTTTCCTTAAAATAGCTAACTTTGACGCACTGTAGTTGTTGCCACCCATATATTTACCTCGATGGAGCTGTGGACACCCATATAACTTGCCTCACTTGAGTTGTGGCCACCCCTGGGCTTGTTTAACTGGTGCTGTTGCCAGCCCTAGACTTGTCTCACTGGGGCTGTGGCCACATCCTTGATTATCTCCCTGAATTTATGGACGCCCCTGGACTTGCCACTCTGAAGATGCTAAAACATCACCCACTGTTGGAATAAACCAGCAAAGTCGTGATTGGACAACTTGACTTGGCCTTGAAATTTATCATACCGCCTCTAGCGGGGGATTCACTAACTAGAATAAGATGACGTGATCCGAAACTTAACTTTAATCCTGTTTAAATCTCGAGCGTGATATTAAAATATAATGAGCAGATTGAAAAAAAAATCTATTTTGATACCATGACGACAGAATAGCATATATAAATCATGAAAGCTTTGTGTTTTTGATATAAATGGGATTCCAACCTAAAAGATGCTAAGTTTTGGGTTAAACTTGAAAAATCGGTAGTGATGATAAAGACAATTCCAAGTTTTTTTCTTGGACAATAAAGAAGCATTGGTGTTGTCACGGGTGTTTGTGGTTAATGAGTCATGTCAGTATTCAAGATGTCTTTCGTCATATTTATATGTCATGTCCTTACCGAAACTGGGTGGTGCCTACTTTTGTTTGCCGATTGCATCATATTTTTTAAGCCATCGAGATTATTTAATCCTTAGTTTGGAATCAAATAGCCAAAGATATTGTTTATGCCTTTTAGTGAGGATTACTCCATCTAAATATCATATTCTGAAAATTGAAAAATGAAACCGGTACAAGGGGATCGAGCCCGGGAACTTTGGCTTAATACGCCAATGCTATTACCACTGAGCTATCCAGGATTCGTCCCGGTCATGGTCATTCTTCACTCATATTTTAAGGCAGAGTCTATGATGGACGTGCGGAAATCATCGGCTACAAAATCTGATAGTTCGTGATCTTAATAAAAAATCACACATTTGTAGCCGATGATTTCGGAACGTCCATTATAGACTCTGCCTTAAAATACGAGTGAAGAATGACTATGGGCACGGGACTAATCCTGGATAGCTCAGTGGTAAGAGCTTTGGCGTACTAAGTCAAAGGTCCCGGGTTCGATTCCCGTGTCAGGTGTGATTTTTCAATTTTCAGAATATGATATCTTAGTTTAGAGATTGGATGGAACAAAACAGGGTAAAATCACTTGTTCAACCCTACCGGAGTGGTATTTGAACTCTAATATCTCCGTCAACGGTGACGAAAGACAGATCATTCGACTATAACCACCTAGCGGTCAAATTTTTCCAGTAAAGTATTCTCAGTGGCGACTTGTGCCTACTAAGAAGGCGAAAGGGCTGGGTTGGGGGAGATGGCACCTAGAGCCCATTATATCTGAAGGTATATTAAGTCGTCAAATGTGGGGCTAAGGGGGTGGGAATGAAGATTAAGGTTGTTAGCAAATACTAAATCAAAACAATGGCAATCTAGAAATGAAAATATTTCGATAACAATTTTCCGGACATTGAATCCTAGGAGAAGGGAATGTATTCGTTACGGTTGGGATATGGGGGTGGCCAGAAAAGATAAGTGTTTTTGCAGTTTTTGTAACAAAACTTTTTTGCTCCTTTTTTGCTTCAGTACAAACATAGAGGTTAATTTTCCTTATATGGTGACCTCGACACTTCTTTAATATCTGTCATGAGCATAGCGGCATTAGATGACAAACTCTTTAAATTAAGAAAAAAAAAAATTGTCATGAAATTTCAGGACACCCTTGCGTGATTTTCAAAAAATGATCATATTATAATGTGAAGAAAATTAAACTCTATGATTTTATTGAAGCAATACTTGATTTCTTTTGAAAAGAAAATGTTTTTCTACAAGAAATGCACAAACACTTACCTTTTATCTCTTTCCCTGCATCCACACCTGGCTACAACAGGCCTGAAGTTAGTGACACATTTTACCACCTAGCGCTGTAGTCGTCACGAGAGAGTGATTGCGGTTATTACTTTATTGTCATTCATTTAACAAAACCCACCTTGGCGTAGTTAGCTAACGCGTTAGTTTCATGTTGAGCTAGACCGCTGATGACGAGAAGATCGAGGTTCTAATCTCGGTTGGGTGAACTGGGGGTGGTTTTTCCTAAACGGTCTACCACTCTCTCTCTCTCTCTCTCTCTCTCTCTCTCTATGCATATGCGGGTTCACTTCATCTAAATCCAAACTTATCAATTCCTTACCCACTAACGTAATTCGTACGTAAGCGTATAACTCGAACGGGTAGCTAGATGTGGTGCTAGATAGATAGACATTTGACAAAGTTTCTGGAGAAATTAAACTTGGTTGGTCTCGATTGAATTTGTTTCATTTGAGGTGCGTGGTCCAAGCTGTCACAGTTATCTGCGACTGGGGATGATGGTGGAGTCGCAGTCTTCATGCATGCGCAGTTTGAGTTTGGTCTCAGACACGAGGCGATGAAGTTACACGTGTCGTCTATTATTATTATTGGCACCGCGTCTTACTACCCGTTCGGGTTATACGCACTTACGCTAATATGTAATGGTAGAGTGATTGTGAGATGAAACGGAGGACCTACAGTTTAACGTGGAATCCGAACCACGGTGGAGGCCTGGCATTCCCCACATTCACAAGATGTATTGTCAGAGGGGAAGGAAGGGTTTGGTAATCAGATAAATCTGTGCTGGGACCAAGGATTGAACCCCGGCCGCCAGCACAGAAGTCTGACACCTTACCCCTAGACCGCCAGGTCACCTGTTACAAGTGCCGGAGCAGTGCTTGCGGCCTATAGCCACAGTGACAGTGCTAGAGTTGTAACGGTATGTACACTGCGTATTTGTTATTGAATTGCTAATAAATCAACTACAAGTTACATTGTGTGTTCTATATCCCATCAAGTGTCCTGACGTCCAATGGAGGCAGTAAAACCCGCGAGTGACGAGATGAGCTCACAGACATTGACTTGACAATCATCAAAGCACGTAGGCCACAGTTACAATACATTCTGGACCAAACAGGATTGGACAAGTTGCGGTAGGAGGATGGAGGCAAAAGGACATAGAGAGATACACAGGATGAGGACAGGAGGACCATAGAGGAATACACAGGATGAAAACAGGAGGAGCCTAGATTAACTCAAAGGATGAGAACAGGAGGACCATAGAGAGATACACAGGATGAGGACAGGAGGACCATAGAGGAATACACAGGATGAAAACAGGAGGAGCATAGATTAACTCAAAGGATGAGAACAGGATGACCATAGAGGAATACACAGAATGAAGATAAGAGAACATAGAGGAATACACAGGATGAGAGCAGCAATTATGATTTACTTAAAAAATGGTTTTGTTATTTTTCAAATATTACGGTCTCAAAAAAATTTGAATTTTCTAATTTTATTTTTGCTTCTATAGATTTCAAGAAATAAAACAATAGCACCACACTTTTTGATGTTTAATGGGATATGTTAATTTGTTTTTTATTAAATATTAAAACATGTTGAATTTTTTATTATTATTATTATTATTTCATTTCTAACAAACACCATAAAAAAAATTATGAACTGTGACAGTGATCGCTCAGTCTAAGGTATCACTCTCGTTATAGATCGTAATGCCAGTAATGGGGAGATTAAGGTTTAAATCCCTGTAGGGCGTACTAACAAGTTTTCCCTAAACTATTTCCCGATCTCCCTCCACGCAAATTCTACCTTACTCATCCTTATCCCAATAATGTGAAAAAGAGGATGGTCTGGATGAGTAGTAAGATTAGGTACACAAAAAGTATTGACCTCACTCCCCTTTCTCCAGTTCATTTTAAAAAAAAATCAAAAATCGACTAGTTATCGCAACACATAGGACAACGAAATGGGGTATAAACATTCGAGTAAACAAGACAGTAGGATGAAGGGATTCACATCGTGTCACATGAAATATGACCGGAGTTTGTTGGTTGGCTTCATGATGTGCCACCTTCATCACGGCCTTGGCCTTTACTCTCGGAACAGAAGCAACAAAAACTAGTGCATTCTTGATCTGTTCAGTAGGCCGTGCCCGGGAGGTGAGAACCAACGTTGTAGGCCTTGGTGAGGCTTGGAGTAGTCTAGTTAGCAATGAGTGTTTGGTTGAAAACAACTTGGTTTGAATCCCGGCCCGATGTACTTAAGTAATCTTCCCTAAATGATGTATCCCTCCATCCAAATACAAGTACACTTTCTTTAAAACCCATCTTCCTCATTCTGACTTCATCAATATAAATACATGTTCAGTCTGATTTTCATGGGAACACCTATTTTTAGTGGTAGAGCATTGGCGTGCAAAGTCAAAGGTCCCGGATTTGATTATCGTGTCCAGGTTGTCATTTTTCACATAATTGAATCTGATTCAGCTATTAAGACTCATCCTATAGATAGACATCACGTACTAGTTTGTGGTACATATGAATTAATAACAAATAAAATATAATTTTAGGATGCCCAATTTTATTCACTTTCAGTTAATGTTGGTGGTAAAAGTCAGCTTCCTGTAAAAATTAGGGTCTGCATAGCCCAAATGGGTAGTAAAACGTGGTGTACACAGCCCAATTTCACTTTGACTTACTCCCCCTTGTCGGGACTCTGCCTCTGGCTTCTCGACTGAGGAGGTCGACGTTCTGAGGGCGTGTAAGCACTGCCGTGAGTCCTTGAGAGGGAGACAGACTTTCTCATTGCATGACAGGTGTTGACCGCAGTTGTCATGAAGGGGATTAATGAGTAATCCCCGTACCGTGCTCATGTACGAGTAATTAAACTCTCCCGGTGATGATCGTGGGAAGAAATATTTTCTTTGTGGTGCGCCCGTGCCCGATAAATCAAGGGTTGAGCGGGGAGAAAGAACGTGATTGAAAAGGACATCGCCATGTTTTTGTCACCGCAAACTAGCCTGCATTAATAACCATTATTTTAATTACATAATTAATTCCGTGCTCTTGATTTTTTAATTTGTGCTTGTTTGAAGTCGAAAATAGGTGTGCTTGCGGTGCCTGTAATCTCCTGATAACAGGAAATCTCGGTTTGCTAGTTCCTTTTAGTATATCCTGATTTCAGGGAACCTGGGTGTACTAGTTAAGTCTGAGATCTCTCGATTTCAGTGGTATTGGGTGTGTTATATGCGTCTGTGACCTGATTTAAGAAGGCAGACACTTTATAAACTAAGAGAAAAAGCAATGTTCAAATTTTGCGATGCTCAAGACAATATTTTTTTAATATCTATAAAATTGACTAAAAGTTTGACTTGATTAAAAAAAAATAACATACTTCTTACAGTAAGTTCTATTTTACACAAAAAATATTACTTTACTCTTGTACTTGGTCATGTCTTGCGGAGAGAGTGTGCGTGATTCTAAGAATGCTTGAATACCCTCCAGATTTTCTTACAAACAACCATAATGATGTACCTTCACCTCTGACAAGACATCTTGTGAATGTGAGGAATGCCAGGCCTCCACCGTGGTTCGGATTCCACGTTAAACTGTAGGTCCTCCATTTCATCTCACAATCACCCTACCATTACACATTAGCGTAAGTGCGTATAAACCGAACGGGTAGTAAGACGCGGTGCTAATAATAATAATAATAATAATAATAATAATAATAATAATAATAACACAACATAATGATGTAAGGCCTTCCTACCAGAATCCTATTCGCAAGAATATCAGATCATAGTTTTCAAGCCACAAAAAAAACTGAGCTAGAAGGTTACCTTGCAAAAGAAGAAAAAACAAAGATATTTTATCAAAAACAGTTTTTTGGAGAGAAAATATTTGCACACATTGCGCAGCAGATGCATTTTCTTGTTTGTACTCACCTACGTTCCTTCTCAATACCTAGGGTGTAAAAAGACCCTAAGTACATCCGACCAGTATTTGAACCCCAATATCCCTGTCATAGGTAGTCTTGTCTAGCTCAAGAGTGATGCCTTAGACTATGTGCCCACCGAAGCAGGTTCGTCAACAGTTATTCAGAAGGAATGTATTCAGCTAGATGTCTCTCCACGCAAACGGGGGCACACTTCCTCTAAATTCAACTTTCCTTATCCTTAACTCATTAGCATAATTAGTACACTTGCGTATAACCTGAACAGGTAGTAAGACGCGATGCTAAAAATAACTATTGACAACAATGCATATACTTCCTACCGGAAATGGTACCTCATGTCTCAGAGTTAATTTTGCTATCAGAAACGGTGGTCACATGGTCTGGGCTGTCAATCTCACCACATATTGAATGAATTGTCAGGCTTTGTACAGGTTGAGGTTAGAACCTAACCCGGATACACTGGGAGGGGACTTGCATATGTGGTTAATATCTATGATTTTCTTAACTTAATATCCACGCTAATGCGTATACAGTTCCTCTAAGATGCCCTGCCCAACCTTAAACCTTAGGTTAAGTCGTTGGTGACCTGGCGGTCTAGGGGTAAGGTGTCAGATTTCTGTGCTGGCGGCCGGGGTTCAATCCTCGGTCGCGGCAAAGATTTATCTGATTACCAAACCCTTCCTTCACCTCTGACAAGACATCTTGTGAATGTGGGGAATGCCAGGCCTCCACCGTGGTTCGGATTCAACGTTAAACTGTAGGTCCTCCATTTCATCTCACAATCACCCTACCATTACACATTAGCGTAAGTGCGTATAACCCGAACGGGTAGTAAGACGCGGTGCTAATAATAATAATAATANTGGCGGTCTAGGGGTAAGGTGTCAGATTTCTGTGCTGGCGGCCGGGGTTCAATCCTCGGTCGCGGCAAAGATTTATCTGATTACCAAACCCTTCCTTCACCTCTGACAAGACATCTTGTGAATGTGGGGAATGCCAGGCCTCCACCGTGGTTCGGATTCAACGTTAAACTGTAGGTCCTCCATTTCATCTCACAATCACCCTACCATTACACATTAGCGTAAGTGCGTATAACCCGAACGGGTAATAAGACGCAGTGCTAATAATAATAATAATAATAATAATAATAATAATAATAATAATAATAATAATAATTAAGTCGTTAATGACCCTGAGGGTTAAACATACTCGTATAAATGAAAAGAATAATGTCAGTGAGCGACTAATTTTACAAAAACCAAGGAAACAAAATTGGGGGAGGGGAAGTTCAAGTGAATATCCCAGACATTGGTCTGGAGAGAGGATGAGAAACCACGAGAGTGAGGACTAGTAGTAGTATCTAGAGAACTCTTCTGGAGGTAAGGTTGGTTAACTCAGGCTCTTTCATGGAGCGGTTACACATTTTCTAAAGATTCTTAAATACATTTTTTAAAAACCCAATTCTTTATGGATTACTCCCCCCTTGTGAATGCAACCCGATCCTAGTGCTGGTGGTCAATGGTGGGCAGGATGGAAAATACATCAGGCCCTGCTGTATCGTATTCCACCCCAAGAAGGTGGGGGGTGGATGTTCTTATAGGGACGGTTCAGAAAAAAACTCAGATTAAAAAATGGAAGAGGAAGGAAAATGTGTAAAGAAGTGGAAGAGGTCAATGACCCCAGGGATGAGGGCGTACCCCGAGGTTTTGCCAGGAAGTTGGGCACACATGGGCTGTTTGATCACCGGGTGGGGTCAGGTTACCCTGCAAATACTGGGGTGGGGGTTAGCACACCTTACACACATCCATGGGACCAGGGCTCGATCCAAAGCAACTGTTCTGGAAAGAGGCTACAAAAAGTGGAGTTTAGCATGATATTTTTAGAGAATACTGGAGCAATAATTCGTCTCTGATACTCTTCTCATCCGTAATCAATTTCAAATGGAGCCGACAACTTCCGCATGTCCATCACATACTCTGCCTTAAAATATGATCATTAGATGACCCATGGATAGCTAAGTGGTAAGTGCATCAGCGTATTTAGCTAAAGGTACAGAGTTTGATTCCCTTGTAAGGGTGTAATATTTCATTCAAAAATATAATATTTAGATGTGGCTATATCCGCACTTACCAAATATAATAGTTTGGCTATTTAATCCTTCTTAAGGTGCGGCAGAAGGGAGCGCGAGTAATTTTACAGTTTTTATAGCATTGAAATTTTTTGGCCAAAATAAATCCAATATTTCTCCATTAACAACATAGAGTTTAGTTTTCTGCACATGCTAATATCAACAGATCTTGAATATCCATCAAAGGAGTCCTGGAATTTTGTCAAAACCTTTTCTCTTTATTTAAAAAGTTTTAACAAAATTCCAGGACACCCTTGACAGATATTCAAGATCTGTTGATATTAGCATGTGCAGAAAACTAAACTATATGTTGTTACTGGAGAAATATTGGATTTATTTTGGCCAAAAAATTTCAATGCTATAAAAACTGTAAAAATACTGACGCTCCCTTCTGCCGCACCTTAATCTTTTAGGCTTCTGTTCATAGGCCTCTCCTTATGAAGAAAGATAATAACTAATGTGACTAAAATGCTCGAAAATTTGAACTAATTAATGGAAGTCGACTATATATAGTCAGCCATAAGGACATATCTGAGGTTGGTTTCTTACCCTCTTTCCGGGAACCATTTTAGAGGTAAATATGTGCAAATTAAAAAAAAAAAGTCTGAATTTGGGCATTTCAACACCATAAACTTAACCTTGAGCATCTATTTTTCTCTTCTCAAAACAAACTCTTAGCAAACTTTTACGTGCATTACCAAACTATAAAAAATAATTGGTTGAAAATGGCTGGAAATAATTTGTAGCGAAGTAAAAAAAAAAGTATTCCAGCCCATTTAAACAAAGCTCAGTAAACACATCCGGGAGGGGTGGTTACTCGATTAGACAGTTAATCTCTGATCGAATTTGGATGCTAACAATTTTTTTTTCCTCAATCTTGCTACTGCTTGACCACAGTTTTGCCACAATTCGGAAAAGCTTGAATAATTATAAAATTTGTAAAACATACCTAATATTATACAAATGAAAAATAATCTTGGTATATTTCATTTAAATGTTGATAAAACTAAATAATAATAATAATATTTAGCACCGCGTCTTGCTACCCGTTTGGGTTATACGCTTTAAGTACTAATTACTTTGATGGATTAGGAATTGGTAAGGTTGAATTAGAGGAAGTGAACCCGCATTTGCGTGGAGGTAGAGTGGAAAACCATTTAGGAAAAACCACACCCCAGTTCACCCGACCGAGATTCGAACCTCGATCTCCCCGTCCTCGATAAAACTAGAATCTGACACCTTAGTTAAGAGGTAGCATGCCTATTTACTAAATCCACTAAAGGTCCCAGGTTCTATTATTGACATTGCTGAAAAATTTATTTTTGTATAGGTGCTTGAACAAATTATTTTTCTTTTACCTAATTATAAAATGCGTAAGGCTGAATATATAGGTGACCTGGCGGTCTAGGGGTAAGGTGTCAGACTTCTGTGCTGGCGGCCGGGGTTCAATCCTCGGTCCCGGCACAGATTTATCTGAGCACCAAACGCTTCCTTCACCTCTGACAAGACATCTTGTTAATGTGAGGAATGCCAGGCCTCCACCGTGGTTCGGATTCCACGTTAAACTGTAGGTCCTTCATTCCATCTCACAATCACCCTATCATTACACATTAGCGTAAGTGCGTATAACCCGAACGGGTAGTAAGACGCGGTGATAATAATAATAATAACTTAATATATAAGAATTAAACTTTACTTTTAATACTCGTAATTATATGAGAAATTCACCCTAAGCCATAAAATAAGAGTAAAACAATATTTGAGGTGAAATTCATAAATATATTGAGAGATGTGTTTTATTGCGTTGTTTGTTTCCCAACATAAAATATTGTATTCGATGATGAAATGAATGACTCGCCTGAAGAATACTTTGCCAATAATTATTATTATCGTTAAGGGGTTTGATTAGTGACATTAATTTAATGAGGTCACGAATATAACTCAAAAATTAGTCGTGATGGCATGTTTTACAGTGAATTCTTCCCGTTCAATCCCATCGGTAAATCACTTAGTTTTATGACTTTCTAAACGTTTACGAAGGACGCAGGACTTGTTTGGTGTCTTACGTAAACCCAGGAATGTTTTACGACTCTCGTTATTTTTAATAAATCTTGGTTCATTAAACTACTCATAAATAGTACATCAAGTTACAGATCATGATCTAAAATGTATTGAGGGCACCACCTACTTGAAGGAGTATTCCTCACACCTCTGTGTTTCTTATGGGAATGCAGATCAGAAGATTCATAACCACTAAAAACAAACCTCAATAGTAATATAAAATGTTTTATTGTAATCTGACTTTAAAAAATAAAATGTATTTGTTTAGGGAGGTTTAATTTAGGTATTTCATTATTCGCGTTAGTATCAGAACTACGACACTTTGTACAAAGCGTCCTTGAAATTGAGCTAGTTTTACCTTCCCATACATTTAATTAAAATTATATAACTTAAAATATAAGTTTCTTAATGCTATAGGAATATTTCAATACTTTTCACCTGTATTTTGGGGAAGAATAATGTTTTAAAATAACAAACCACATCTTAAATGACGTGGAACTCCTGAACGTCTTCAGTGCGTCTCAACGCTACGGTTGGTGTGCCCCGTGTTGTGCTTTATAACTAGAGCTTACTTACTTACTGTATGGCATTAGGGACTCAGAGAGTTCACTGCTGCACATACAAAGGTAGGCCATACATATCCTTATCTTGAGATAGTTCTATCCAGTCCACCTCATTACACATTATCTCTTTCAGGAGCTACTTAGCACGTTACCATTAAGTGAGCGTTGGAAACAGGTACCTACTAGATTATATTTGACTAAAACTGAGATGATATGTATCTAGATACTTGGACTACGGAAATGTTTTGATAGGAATAAGTCCACGCCTGTGTGAACCCAAGATTTTCAATTTCGAATTGAAATCGAATCTATCATTACTAAATCAAACCAATCCCGAATAGAATACTATTAAATAAAAATGTTTCAAATTGAATCTAATTCAATTATTATTTCGTAATTCAAATTTTCAAATCAAATTAGAATAAAATATTCGGCTGAATAATTTAGATATTTCTTAAAGCAAGTCTTAAAGTAAAACTGAGTTAAAGCTATGAATGGACTAGTAATATTAAAAAGCTTATTTTATAGACAGGTCAAATAGGGGGAGTTGATCGGTTAAAATAAAATGTAGATACAGCCCCGTAACTTAAATTAAATTGTCGATTATACTATTTAAATAACGGATCGATGCTAGTTTCCATTAAAAGTTAAATTATACAAACATTTTACTTCCAAGGTTTTAATTTCTAACTAAGATTCCATCGAATTTAAATTCAAATTTGAAATATTGTAACTTGATGCTCGTGTAGAGGAATCATATCTGGAAACTGACTTTGTTTGCAACAAGGTCCTTACTATTAGAATCCCAATATAGCTCAGAATCACTAGATGGTGAATCCGAATGAAGGGACGTCTATATCACAAATTAATGTTTAAGATTAATTTATTCCACACTGTGGCTCTGGTTATAAAAGAATGAACAGTGTGGCCAATTTAACGACTTTAGCGACTTTTACTGGCCTGAAACAACTAATTTTATATTTTTAGCACCTAGCGACTAATATGGTGACTGTCAATTTTCCTTAGTTATCTGTTGAGTTCTTGTTCATTATTTTAAATTTTAATGATGTAGAATTTTGATTTCTGAACCACCGTATTGCAAGAACGCATAATGCATTGCTTCGGTCTACTCAAGAGCTCCAAACTATCTATCTGCCATTCACAAATCCCAATGACATCGTCCAGGATCTGGGGACCACCTCAGTCCACTGATAAATCTTATATTCAGTTCAGATTAATTTACGCATTTTTTGTTTGGCGACAAATCAGACGACTTTAAATTTTTCGTTTAGCGACAACCTAGCGACTTTCTGGTACTAATTTAGCTACAACATTTATATGGTCATTGGCAACACTGAGAATGATGGTTGTTGAGTTGGAGAGACTAGTCCATCTCCAAATCTTTGACTGATCGAGTGTTTAACACACATTCAATTTGTTTGCTGGCGTTATCGCGAGTGTTTTTTTCAATGGCTTCCACGAGGGCTCCTTGAAACCCTCGCCGTTCCCCATTGGACGATTTCCCTTTCTAAAAATAAATCGCACAAGGTAGCTTTCACTGTCGCTAAAAAAAATTAAACTTGGGGTCTGGGGAGATCTTTAACAATCCGTACTGTTCTTTGCTGCTAGTTTTTAAGGATCATAAATACTAAAGTACACAGTATAAACTATCCTTATTTTGAGTCCAAGTGACGCTGCAGTATGTCCTTCACTAAAACTAATACATCCTGCTAAAGTTAACATGAAATATATGTTATGTTTCAAACGACTCCTGCGCAAGGGGGTAGTGACGCCGATACCGTTGAGGTGTTAAAATAGACTCTAACGGCACCTTAGCTCAGTTCCATTCTTGGCCCGAGCTCACGTCAGCATCAAATACACACTTGGATTTATAAATATGATGGTTTCAAGGTAATGATTACGTTCATGACGGAAGAAGCTCCTATCATGACTTGCTTGGTGGGGCTTTGTTTTAAGGGGGTCATCTGCTGAAACTCTTACCTACATTGCATACGTCCAGACGTTAAGAAATAGTTTTTTTCCAAATATAGTTCATGCTAAAATAGAGTTAAACCCTCTATTATATTAAAATCCTTGAATTTAAGTTTTATAAATTTAGAAAATAATATTGAAAATGGGAAATTATCGCACTATCAAAGTCTTTTCACTCGCATTACCGCAGTTCTGAGATAGAATTTAATGGATAGATACATATATATTGCATCATTCGAATAAGTAAAGTCATGATTGAGGATTGTTTTACTGGTTTTTAAGCTTAATAACTGTCACTACAATAAGAAATATTGGAATGGGAGAAAAATTTCCCTTCAAATAGTAGGAACCTTTAAAGAGGCAATTCTAAAAGAAAATGTGTGAATCTTATGATTACACAAGATAGAAGTCACGCAATAAGTTAAAAAAAAACACTTTGCGATGGTTTGTTACCAGTAATTGGCCTTGCTAGTTGAAATATTTCTAAAACTTATAAAATAGGTATGCAACTTCTGGTCTGATGCGAAAATATTTGAGATATGAATTTACTTATCTTTACAAATATGTAGGTCTCTTTATAATATATTTTATAAGAAGCATATTTTTATAAAACCAATAACTTTTAAGCTATACGTAAATATATATTTTTTAACTTTTCGAACACAAAAGGTAGGAGTATTACGACCGCAAAAGAAAATATAATCTGAAGTGTTGATGAATGTCGACGTCTCA
>CABFOW010005782.1:6154-18675 GCA_902141385.1 Timema californicum
GGGGGGAGCACGTCTTTTATTGGATCTTGTACACGTAGAGATTGTAGAGGCTTTGATACAATTTTACTACAACTTGAAAATTAGTTATCATATTTAGATGTGGTACAAAAAAAGAAGTTTTCTTTTAAAATACAAACAGAAAATTGAAACAGAATTTTTTTTTTATTTGGCTTATCAAAACAAAAATTGTAAATCAATAATCCTGAATTATTGTTTCGCGAAATTTCCTTAAAAATGATATTTTTAGTTCCGGTTGTAACGTTCCTAATTACACTACTAAATATACATTACAATAATATTCTTTATATTAATTGTTTTTAACTTTGAGGCAAACAAAAAATGAGTTTTAGAAATAATCATTAAAATATAAACACATGTTTACAATAAATCAATCATGACTAAGTGTCCATAATTTAATTTTAAAAACCCTGTAAAACTTAAACTTATTTACTGTTACTATAACAATAAATCTCACCCAGTTTTCACTGGAGGAATATTAAACAGATGTAAAAGTTACTAGATATTTACGTAATCATGCAAGGAAAGGGTGCCTAACAGAATTATGGAGAAGAAGTACTTAGGAAAAATATCGCAAGAAGGGCCAAAGAAAGAGGCCGGAGGAGCAGATGGTAGAAAAGGTGTACAAGGAGAAGAATGGAAGCGATTAAAGGGGGAAGAAAGATGGATCGAAAGAGGAAGATGAAGGTAATTTACTTATCTGGACCAGCCAGAGGCTGTAAACAGTTGTTGACGATATGACAAGTCATGGGATTTCCAGCTATCGTTTTTGATAGGTATTATGAACACATATAAAATAACAATTGTATTATAGTATGCTATCAATGTTGAACGTGAAAAAATATGTTTGGATTTACTAAACTGGTCCTCCTCTCAGAATACAATACATTTCAATTGATATGAGCTTTTCGGCTTCCGATTCCTTCTCGAAGAAATACAACTATCAGTTAACAGTAAAGCCCTTGAGATTGTGATTGGAACATCAGAGATCGGTAGGACCAACGTGACAAACCAGAAAGAGTGTTGGTGCACATAACACAAGGGACGGTGTTTAATCGTCGAATATATCTAAATATATTTCATTATCTTATATTTTATTTTACTAACCATGGTACATCCGAGTACTTAAGAATATATTGAAAAATAGTAGGTTAACCCGCTTCGGTAGCCACGTGGTCTAACGTGCTACTCTCGTGGTTGGACAAGACTGACGATGATGGGTAGATATAGGTTCGAATCTCGGTTGGGGCTACTAAGGGTGTTTTTTTACAAACTGGGCTTACTCTCTTCCTCCAAGCAAATACGGGTACAATATCTCTAAATATAACCTTCATAGTACCTAAAACTATTAGCATGAATAGTACGTGGAAAACCCGGACGGGTAGTAATACTTTGTGCTAAATAAAAAATCAAATAAGTCGAGTCCTTAGCAAGCAAACACTCTTTTATCCGGCCTGTTTTGACTGACAAGTGTGTGGAGATTCCTTAAGTTTTCCATGTGTGACTTAGCGGCAAGATAAGATAGTATAGGTGACTTAGTGGCAAAATAAGATAGTATAGGTGACTTAGTGGCAAGATAAGATAGTATAGGTGACTTAGTGGCAAAATAAGATAGTATGTGTGACTTAGTGGCAAGATAAGATAGTATGTGTGACTTAGTGGCAAGATAAGATAGTATGTGTGACTTAGTGGCCAGATAAGATAGTATGTGTGACTTAGTGGCAAGATAAGATAGTATGTGTAACTTAGCGGCAAGACAAGATAGTATAGGTGACTTAGTGGCAAAATAAGATAGTATAGGTGACTTAGCGGCAAGACAAGATAGTATGTGTGACTTAGCGGAAAGACACGATAGTATGTGTGATAAGCGTGTGAATGTACAGTACATTATTTACGTTTAATACGGTGAGGTTTAATGAAATTAAATTGAAATAAAAACAATAATTTCTTAAATAATTCCAAGAACCCCATTATTGTCACCAAATAAAAACAATATTTTTTTTTGTAACCATGTTTTTTTAAATCGTTTACAGCTCAGGCTATTTGTCTTATACCAGAAAATGGCCAGTAGTAATCGTTTTTCTGGGATATAAATTAAAAATTTCCGTGGAAACATTTGTCCATATAAAATAGTAAAAAAAAGGGTAATTTATAAATGCAATTGAAGATTATTCGGTAGCAAATAGTAGAGTGGGTGTGTATACTCGTCATCGGAAGAAGATAATTGCTATCAGTAGCTAAACAAGAGGCCTCACATAATGAACTGCTCATTTTCTTCCCTCCGTTTATATTTCTTACGTTGGCGTGTAAGTTGTGAAGTTGTTAAGAATGTTAAGGTGCGTCAAGTTAAGATGTAACCCGCTTTGTAAAATAACTTGGAGCTAATCAGGCGTAAAAATGTATTTAAGTTTGCATTGAAAAAAGCTGGCTGGGTCTTTAGTAAAGTAAAACGTTTTTGTCGCAAACTGTTTCGACCCTCCGGTGTGTATCCAACCCTAGTATCTCTTCAAAACAACAGGGGTGTGCCAACTTACAGTAGCCCCATGGCTTCTTTGGTGCCGACTGACGGCTTTGAAAAGCTACCAGACCAAATATGTATCCGTACGCCGAACCATATGATCTGCAAAAATGTGTGTTTAGCAGCTGTCACTTCTTACAATCAAAATTTAGGTATATATCTAAGTGTTGACTGTCAGCTGTCAGCTGTCAGTCAGCACCAAAGAAGCCATGGAGCTACTGTAGCTACAAGAGGGCCAGTCAAAAAAAAATATTTGGTGGGCCAAAACCTTTGGTTAATCGATTTTTCTTCAAAATTCATTTAAAAAATAATTATAGATTCACATTGTATACCGACATGAATAAGTTTAAAGACATTGATACTGTATAACAATCATAAATGCCTTAGTGGATTGGTATGTTTCTAAATTCGTTCAGAAGCTTTATATGATGGGGTGTGAGATGATTCTAACTGTAAGAAGGATATTCTCAAGAGAGAACACTTATACTCATCAATAAGTCGGTTTATAAGATCACTTTGCATAAGTTTCATGGTTGTAAGTAGCTGTTCTTACGAATATGAGGATATAGGCATTGCCATATATTTTTAGGCGTGATTTATCAAGTGTGAAAAATGTTGATTTTGGCTAAAAAATAGTTTTGTCGCTGTTCACAAAACTACATATTTAATGTATTTATATTGCAGGCTGTATTGAGCCCACCCCTGTCATAGAACAATTTCACTCCCGTCCGTTTTCTACTAAAGTGATCCAAGCGTTTAAGTGAAAGTGATAGACCTCCCTTACCGGAACAGATATAAATGAAGAGCGCAGTAATATCAAATCCACTCCTTTTGTAAAAGATATTTGTCAAAATCAATCAAAATAAATTGGTGGTGGGGAATTATCAGTTATTTTATGAGATCCTTCATCAAGAGGGCATCCTCCTACCAGTGTGCTCAGGTCTGCTACAGACGTCCAAATATCCTGCGTTACCTAAGTTGGATAATGGCGCTGAAAATCAAAATTGGAAACCAGGAGTTGGAAAGCATAGAGCAGTTCAAGTACACTAGACCCATGGCTTCTTTGGTGCTGACTGACAGATCACAGCTGACTTCTGAGAGTCAACATTTAGGTATATACCTAAATGTTGACCGTCAGAAGTGACAGCTGCTAAACACATGTTTTTACAGATCATTTGGTCCGGCGTAGGTATACATAATTTGGTCTGGTAACTTTTCAAAGCTGTCAGTCAGCACCAAAGAAGCCATGGGGCTACTGTAGCTGAGACGTCTGTTGAGATAGGATGCATTCTGAACCAAGGAAATTAGGTCAGGGATCACCATGGCCGAGGAAGCTTCCAACAATAAGAGGTTACTGATGACCAACAAGTTGGATTTGGAACCGAGGAAGGAACTGGGTTACTGCTGACCAATAAGTTGGATTTGGAACCGAGGAAGAAACTGGGTTACTGCTGACCAACAAGTTGGATCTGGAACAGAGGAAGAAACTGGGTTACTGCTGACCAACAAGTTGGATTTGGAACAGAGGAATAAACTGGGTTACTGCTGACCAACAAGTTGGATTTGGAACCGAGGAATAAACTGGGTTACTGCTGACTAACAAGTTGGATTTGGAACCGAGGAAGAAACTGGGTTACTGCTGACCAACAAGTTGGATTTGGAACCGAGGAATAAACTGGGTTACTGCTGACCAACAAGTTGGATTTGGAACCGAGGAAGAAACTGATGAAACGCTACAATTGGACTATGGAGCAGAAAATTGAACTCTTACTAGGAAAGTAGAAAATATATATTTGGAGAGATTTTAAATGTGTTACTGGGAAGACTTGAGAAGATAAGGTGGACAGACATGGATGCAAATGAAGAATTCCTAAGAAGAATGGGTAGCAAGAGAACCATTTTGGTTGGGATTATTCATTGCAAAGCAAACTGAATCGAACACATCTTTAGGAGGAACTGTCTTCTGCATGTCATAGAAGGAAAGGTGAAGGGAAGAAGGAAATAAGGAAAGAGGATTTAAATATTGGCTGATTTGAAGGGAAGAAGAAAATTCTTGGAGATCAAGGAGGAGGCAGAGTACAGGGCGCATAAGCGGCTCAATTTCACTGATAACATGAACACATATTATTATGAGACAGAACAAATAATAATAATAATAAATAATGGAATTTCCAAATATGGTTAGCGATAAAATGAGTATGAAATGTATCAATCAATATATCCCTCAAGAATAAACATGTCACATTTAAATTTAAATATTTTTTAAAAAATCATAAAAAGGTTAAATCACCCACTTCCATGATAACATGGTTTAAGACGTCACTCAATATAATAGTTCACGCAATATAATAGTTGCCGATGACAGGGAGGTCAGGGTTTGAATACAGGTTAGTAAGGTGGTTTTCATAGATTTTTTTCCACTCTTCCACCGGGTAAAGTGTTTAACTTTTGTTAAAAATTTCAACCTAATTCCTGACACAGTATCGTAATTAGTAAATTATGTTTATAGACTGAACGGGTAGTAAGGCGCGGTGCTAAAAAAAAGTGATATCTCATTTTCAAGGACGTTTCACGGAAAAAGTTCAACTTGAGAGATTAAAGTGTGTACTGAGAAAGATGGACGATCTATTATTATTATTATTATTATTAGCACCGCGTCTTACTACCCGTTCGGGTTATACGCACTTACGCTGATGTGTAATGGTAGGGTGATTGTGAGATGAAATGGAGGACCTACAGTTTAACGTGGAATCCGAACCATGGTGGAGGCCTGGCATTCCCCACATTCAAAAGATGTCTTGTCAGAGGTGAAGGAAGTGTTTGGTAATCAGATAAATCTGTGCCGGGACCGAGGATTGAACCCCGGCCGCCAACATAGAAGTCTGNGACGATCTATTATTATTATTATTATTATTATTATTATTATTATTATTAGCACCGCGTCTTACTGCCCGTTCGGGTTGTACGCAATTACGCTAATGTGGAATGGTAGGGTGATTGTGAGATGAAATGGAGGACCTACAGTTTAACGTGGAGTCCGAACCACGGTGGAGGCCTGGCATTCCTCACATTCATAAGATGTCTTGTCAGAGGTGAAGCAAGGGTTTGGTAATCAGATTAATCTGTGCCGGGATCGAGGATTGAACCCCGGCCGCCAACATAGAAGTCTGACACCTTACCCCCTAGACCGCCAGGTCACCCTGGACGATCTAGCCTTAGTCATTAGCCATAGTACCATTAGTCATTTTCAAACAAGACTCCAATAGGATATTCTAAGATAATTTAAGGCTGTTCCTGCCACATTAGTATGGTTAAAAAATATATGGCTCAGATGGATAGTAAGATTCGTTTGTATTAAAAAAAAAGAGGTTTGTCCGTACATGTATTGTATCTGTCTTTGAGGAAAAAGTATTTAGTTCGATACAAACTGACATAACTATGATTAAAAAAAAAGAAGTGATATTTGTCATTCCAAATACTTATCAAATTTCACTTATAAACAGAACCGTTAGATAAATTTTCGAATAAAATTAGAGTAAGAAAAATAAATCTTAATTATTTTAAATATAGAATATAAATTTTAAAAAACTAAGGTTTGATCATATGGCATCTAAATTTCGAGTTCAATAAAATGTCATAAAACAATTTTTTTGCTTGCCAAACAAGGACAAACAGACAAACAGGAATTGGAATAGAGAGAGTTGTAAAACTAACTGGTTTATGTCCAGGAGCACATAAAACGTAATCATAATCTCGAGGTAAAATTGTTCAAGATTAAATTATGTTATTTATATAAGAAAGTAAAATATATTAAGATGTGTTTATTACTAGAAATGGATGGTAATTTGCGCATAGCCTCTAATTGCATTCACGAATTCCAAATAGTTTTTTTTAAAGTCCATACAAAACGCGCATAAATTACTTTTTACGCTCTACAACCATTTCTCACGCTATCAGCTTGTTAGGCAAGTCCTATTATATTTTAGTGAGCCATGAAAGAGAAATTACATCATACCTTATGCCCCGATGAATTCGATGTGGTAATATTTTTCCTTATCTCAAAAATTCTCACCAGTTATTTCCTCGAAGAAGTTACTCCGGGATCGGTGCTTATATGACGTGACTGCTATCAGCGAGGGTCGATCTGGAGACCTTCCACGCTTTAGACGTCTAGTTAATGTGCATGTTAATACGGAGAGTCACGCCTATGGCAAGGGCTGGCAAGCTAGAATGACTTCATTTCATTGGTCGATAATGCGTGACGTCATAACCAAGTTTGCTCACTGCGTGTACTTAATTAACAAAAGGTGGGGACGTGGTATGAATATTAGGGGATGTTATTCTGTTACGTTGGTACTACCGAGGTACTTTACCGAAGTAGTAGTGTGTTTTTTTAATTGTTTTAAGGGGTGAATACATGTTTATGTGTGTTTGTGTTTGATGATATTTTTCATAGGCTGGGCTTATATTAATGCATAACGCATAATTAATTGTGAACCGATGATGATACAATTAAACATTTTACGTACTATGCATAGATGACCCTTAGACTACGTATCAGCCAATGATAATGCGAGAAGAGGCTATGTAGAGCCAATCAAAACGTTTGTATACACAGCCGACTGAGATTATCTTCTGTTTTACGTTTGGAATGATTTGTAGTAGTCATAGAACCTTTTTTTTGTTTGTTATTAACGATTTTTCTTTGTTTAGGCGCCAATGGCAACGATTGTAAATAATATGATTGAAAATAAGGAAGACAAATAATTGTATTTTGAATTTATATTGAGAATAAGTCTACTATAATATTTTAAACATTAATACAATCAGAAACAAAATAACATAGTAATCGATTTGAATTTATATGAACAGTTTTGTGTTTTTATTATGAACCATGATCTATATAGACGTGTAAGGATATTAGGAAATGATTTATGGAAAAACCCCAGCTAAATATAACTGAAGTGGAATCCAACTAAAATCTCTCCGTCATAGACAAAACCACACAATACGAGATCAATTCCTTTATCTGAGAAATTACCGGAGTGGGTTTAAACTTGACTATAATACTACCACGGTATTAGAAGTAAAAAAAACATTTGCCCAATATCATCTCAAAATACTGAATGATATTTTACCAAACGTGGTTATCTTATACAGACATAATATTGATTTCGTCGTAGTTAATGTAATCATGAAACAATGAACCTGTTATATGGTATTTTTTATTTTCTCTTAAAAAACTATTTTTTTTATTTGTCGTTTAAAAATTCTCCATTTAGACCTATATTTATTTGATGTAGGTATTTCCATTTGGATTAAACGTTTTTGAACGTAGTGAATCTAAATAAAGCTTGTAAATACGTCATCATCCAAAGATTATAGGCACCTAAAGAACACTTATTTAATATACTTACTAAATTATTTGATCACAATACATAGTAGTATCAGCATAAAGACAAATATCAATGAAGTTCTCTTCGGATACGAGTAAATAAACAATTATTAATAGTAATATAATTCAACCAGAATTGACAGATTCAATATTTTCAAACATGTTGATACTATCATTCATGAGTATAGCGGCATTAATGTGAGTTTTCAAGTGCCTTTTTAGACAGCCGTTGCTGCGGTGCAGTAATGGATCCCAAGAGTCAACACGGTGATTGCAGAATGGTGGTTGCCCTATGCACCACTGCGGGGTTTTCACCGGCCGTTGGAGATTTCCAATAGTCAACGGTACCGTTGACGGGAAAGGTAGAACACAAAGAATAAGATGGAGCTGGTCTCACAGAACTCTCTCGCAAACCTTCAGTGACCCACCTCCTATACATTTTTCTTTTTAACCAGTTTTTTTTAAAACCAATTTATCTTCGTGCTTCCGTATTTCTTCATAACATTTCCAGAATCTTTCTTTGAAGACTTTTTTCTCTTTGTTGCACGGATGGAACCAGTACTGGCTGTGGTTCATCTAATAAACATGATACCCGCCTCGGTGGTGTAGTTGGCTAACGCGCTTGTCGTGTTGAAGCTCGACTGCTGAGGACAGGGAGATCGAGGTTCGAATCTCGGTCGGGTGAACTGGGGGTGGTTTTTCTTAATTGGTTTTCCACTCTCCCTCTACGCAAATGCGGGTTAACTTCCTCTAATTCAACCTTCCCAATTACTAATCTATTAGAGTAATTAGTACTTAAAGCGTATAACCCGAACGGGTAGTAAGACGTGGTGCTAAATATTATTATTATTAATAAACATGATGCCTCCGCCATGAACACTACTACTAAGCGTTTTCTATATGCGTTCATAACTGCAGCTCTAACGAAAGCACAAGAATATACAGACTACGGTCATTTCGGGTAAAGTAGATCAGAATTAGAGGTTTTTTAAAAATAATTTTCTAATTTAGCCATGAAAAAATCTCAAAAAATTAGGTAAAGTTATATAAAGGTTTAAGAACAATATCCTGCCACTAAATGTCTACGCTATTTGTATAATTATATTTTATATATTATAAGTGATCAACTTTAGCAGAATAAGGTGGGGTAAAGTTGATCACCTATCTCATCTCTATGATTATCAACTTTAAACACTTGTGGTTCTAAATATATTAACTCAAATTATAAGTTATTAAGTTAATAATTAAAAGAACATTTATCGCCATAAAATATTTAATTTAACTATTTCAACTATCATCAATAAAATTATGATAATTTATAGAATAATAACACTCATGTTTATAATCAACTGAGGAATACCATCTCCTTGTCTATTCAAAATTACCTTCACATACTGATCACTTAACACTTTTATTATCAATATTATGAATAATAAAAATAACGTTTATAATTATAAAAACTAAGGAACATCTTGTTCTTGATTACTCAAAACTTACTTTCACATACTATAGTAGTTATTCATCATTTTTATGATCAAGCTTATGAAAAATATAACGATCACACCTTAGATATGTAGGATCGTACTTTCCTAAAACTTGACTTATATTGATTATTCCTTTATTCTCAACTGGTGAATAGTGAAATATGTTTATTTTTGTCCTTTGAATTTTTTTTAAAAACCTAACCCTAAAGGACTCGTTTTTAGGACACTTCAGAATCTCCCAATAAATTTACATGTACGTCCATCTGTTTCAAAACTGACCAATATAAAAATCACCTTCCATCATGCTTGCCAGGTCAAACATCTCACTGCTGCTTTCTTGAGAATCCACTTCCTCGTCAATGTCTTCAGTGGAACTGGCGGAACTTTATCCCAGCGAATCAACCTTACTTCTTCATTGCTGGTAGGCTGGTAGTTTGAAACTTTCTTTTTTCCAGGAAGATACTTCTTTACAGGAGTTATACTATCAGTTTTGCTAGAAGTATCAGATGATGTGGCAGAATACTGAAGACCTCTAACATAAACTGGCCTACCAGGTGTGACATCTAACCTTTTTCCTCTCCCACGACTAGCTGAGTCCTTATTTGTATTTAATCGAGTTTTAAGAAATTCTAAGAATTCTGAAGCCCATTATATATTAGAATTATCCTGAGAATCTTCCATGTTGTATCTTGGGAGTTTCTTCAGAACAGCACTGCGATCCAAAGGAATGATGCCCGATCCTCTGAATACAGACAAACCATTTTCTGAGTTGCTGATTCTAACCTTCTCCGATGCTTCACCTCATTCTTTGGAAACTTGGACCTAAGCAAAACTCTACAATTTTTTCACTTCCGTTCCTCTAGAATTTTCCTCCAAACTGTCTTTAGTGGTCGGAAATAGGCAACGTCAAACGGTTGACAGAAAAGTGTTGAACTAGGAGGAAGAAAGGTAAAACAATTGTTGCGCTTTCCACACTCTTCTATCACAAAATCAGAGAGGTTACTAGATATTGTCACCAATCAGAACCACGGGGTCATCGAGACGCCTAACGTATGGAATCAGAATTTAAAAAAAAACACTCTTCAAACGTTTGCTAATCAAACCAACCCGATTTATTAGATATATATTCAGACCCTACAAGACAAACGTGCAAGGTTTTATAAACAACGAATGGAGGAAGAACATTGCCATCACCTGTGCTAGCAATCATTACACTTATGCTACTCTTAGATGTGTCTTTAAGTCCATAAGTTTATCTGCACGATGAACCCTCGTTTGGCAACCACTTTAGCTGACCCTGGATCGTCCTAAAAATTAGTTTCGTCAAAATTTATCATGTTTGACGGAGGAATACCAAACATTGTCACTTGAGATTCATCAAAATAATTATTAATTGTTTCATGATTAACAGCAGCCCTAGCTCTTTTAATATTCTCGAACATTCTAAGACTTAATTCTTTGTTTCTGCCCATTAAGCCTAGGAGACACTCCCTTCCCGGTCCATTGTTTTAAAACGTTTTTCAACACTTCCGTTTCGATTTAAATGGTGCTGAACTACATATTTATCATATTTTGAACGCAAAGGTGAGCCCCACTTTGACACACAACATTAGACAGTTCACTAAAGTCTTGTTATCGAATTCGCAAAGAGCAGTTGGTCTCCCATATTTAAGGTTATATTTACCTTTAACTACATTATCTAGTGTTCCGTATGGAATTCCATATTCTTCTGAAGCCTTTCTTATACTCTCAATACCTTTTAGAATATCTGAAACAGCCTTATATACCACTTTATCACTATATAATCGATTAACTCGAACACCAGGACGCCGATATTTACGATTATTTGGATAAACTTTACCAAAACAGACTTTAAAAATATATATATATATACAACAGCTGAGGGAAAAGATATCGACATCCGTTTTCCAGTAGAAAACAATATAGCCAGCATGTACAGAAAAATTCAATGGACCACTACAAAGGCTTACTGAGAACCAGAGCAGAATTTTTGGTTACAGTAACAAATTTGAAAATCCCTAGAGAATTTTTTTTTTTGTTTCCTTATTTTCAAATACATAATTTTAATTTCTGCTGAAAAGTTTCTAAGAGGTTAGTGCTTCATGTTCAACCTTTTACAAATGTAAGAGATTTAGTAGGCCATGACCAGGGGCGGAAAATTAAAATTATTGAGTCAACGATCAACTTTACCATAACAGACCAACTTTACCCGAAATGAGGGGTACTTGTTGTACCACAGTGTGTGGGAACATGGAGAAAAATCAACGGTCGCTGGCCCTATCGCAGCAACGGCCGTCGAACAAACGGCATGTGGTAAGCCCGGCCTTAGATGAGAAACTTTTTAAATGAAGATGAAAAGTTGTAGTTTAATTCCAGAACACCCTCGATAGTTATTCAAAAAGTTTTGAGGTTACCCTGTGAAGAAAATTAAATTATATGTCTGTACTGGGGCAATATTTTACTTATTTTGGCAAAAAAAAAAAAAGTTTTCATAAAAACGGCCAAAACACTGGCTTTTGTTCAAACTACCCTCCATCCCACCTTAAAGACTTCTAAGCAATCTATTCAAGTTGAAAAAAAATAAATAGAAAATGTAAGGTAATGCATATTTAATAGATTATTTTAACACCCATCCTAGCTCAATATTTTTAAAAGTATAAATGTATATTTCTATAAAATCTGTGATGTCAAATTCTGGCTGTAAACATTTCCTTTTCTTATTTTTTCTAAAAGCAATAAACATGAGTAGTATTTGTGAAAAACAAAATTTTCTGATGCCGTGACACACCTTCGTTAAGTTTGTTTTTGTTGACGTGTAACTTGACCTGGAAAATCACCCTGTCTCGTCCTCCCCACTTGCCCTCTTTTCTCCCTCTTTCCCTCTTCTTCCTTCAGACCCGAACCACCTTTATGGACATCTGGAGTGACAAGGGAGCTCTGTTTTGCTAGAGGCCTGGATTAGCCTGTTCTCGATGTCAGGCTAGTGTTGTAATACCTTGAACCAGGGGAGTAAGGAGGGAGGAATATAGTGGCGAAACTCTAGCCATCAACATTTCCAGTTTTGTAATACCTTTAACCGTGGGCG
>CABFOW010005782.1:18706-38701 GCA_902141385.1 Timema californicum
GGTTAATATAGTGGCAACACTCTAACTAACAACATTTCCAGTGTTGTAATACCATCAACGAGGGGAGGGGGTAATATAGTGGTGACACTCTAGCTATCAATATTTCCAGTGTTTCAATAATTTTAAGAATGGAGGGGGTAGAGTAGGGGCGACACTCCAGCAATCAACATTTACAGTGGTGTAATACCTTGAACCAAGGGGTAAAAGAGTGGAGACACTCCAGCTATCAACATTTCCAGTGTTGTAATACATCGAACAAGGAAGGTTTAGTATAGTGGATCCACAAGGGTAATCAACAATTTAGGAGTGATCACGTCATCTAAATCGTCAAGCTCGAAACACGAGGGAACTGCCGGCTATGGGGAGGCTTAGGTTCGAATCCCTGGTGGACTGAAGTGGTTGATTTACAAAGTGAAACATACTTTTCTATCTACACAGAAATTTGAATATACTTCCTCTAAATGAAAGCTTTCTCATCTTTACTCAAGTTTAAATATGCGAACAGCCTGGACGAGCAGAAAAAACAAAGAGCATAAATAAATAAATAAATAAAATTATATCTTTATTTTTTCCTACACTTTATTTTTCTCATCGCAATATTTTTACTTTCACTCGACTTACTCGGAGAAAGAAGTATTGTGATCGTAAACAAAAATTGAACTCAATATTTTGATTAATGTCAACGTTTCATAAACCCCTTAAACCAAAAAAGTTGAGTTCACTATGCTGTCCGTTTGTCTTGTGTCTGCCTGTCCTTGTCTCTCTTTGTGAGTCTGTATCTTGGCCTAGAGACGGAATAATTTACTGATCGAATTTAAACTTTGTATCTGAGGTTTTTATAAGTTCCCCTCTAAGAATAATAATATAATAATAATAATAATATTTATCACCACGTCTTACTACCCGTTCGGGTTATACGCTTTAAGTAATAAGTACTCTAATGGATTAGGACTTGTGAAGGTTGAATTAGAGGAAGTGAACCCGCATTTGCGTGGAGAGGGAGAGTGGAAACCATTTAGGAAAAACCACCCCCAGTTCACCCGACCGAGATTCGAACCTCGACCTCCCCGTCCTCAGCAGTCGAGCTCAACACGACAAGAGCGTTAGCCAACTACGCCACCGAGGCGGGTTTCCCTCTAAGAGTTTTTGGAATTAGATATATATGTAGCCTTAAGATTGAGTGTAGTTTACTGTAGAAGCAAAATAGATTTTTTTTCCCTCTAAATCCTTTTTCAACTATTGATTAAATTATGTGTCCTGGCACTGTTTAATATTACAAACAAAATGTCAGTCCTCATTTTATCATGAAAATTACTTTTAGGATACTTTACATAAGTAGAAATCTCCAATTTTGATAATGTATCCGCAACTATTTGAGATAAGAAATAGCTTATTATTGTGAAGTTGTATTGTTATTAAGAATAAAAATCCTTTATTTGAAATATATTTGTATAGAACCAATAGTTTTGGAGCTATAAGCAAATATAATTATTATATCATATATATATATATGTATATATATTTAATTTGATAAGCCCGTTTCTGATAGTAGAAACTACGAAAAAATGACTGAACAGATTTTGACAAATGACCATTCATTTGAACGGTTATTCAATCCTCGGTCCAGGCAAAGATTTATCTGATTACCAAACCCTTCCTTCACCTCTGACAAGACATCTTGTGAGTGTGAGGAATGCCAAGTCTCCACCGTGGTTCGGATTCCACGTTAAACTGTAGGACCTTCATTTCATCTCACAATCACCCTACCATTACACATTAGCGTATAACCCGAACGGGTAGTAAGACGCGGTGCTAATAATAATAATAATAATAATTTTAACGGTTAGGCGTCCAGAATATTGAGAAAAATAGTAATTTTCCACGATAATTCAATCTTTATTTGTTGGTCCAAACCTATCACAATTTTATATTTGAATGAAAATCTCTCTTTGTATTCAGGTCATAGTACATCTGAATTGAGATTCCTAAACTTGAGAAACATTAATTTATTGGAATGTTGTAATCGTTAGTTCTCGTTTAAATCAATAGTATAGAGAATAATTCGAAAATTAAAAGGTTAAATTGTTAAGTTAATGAAATTAAGATTGTCTACGTTTTTTTCCCACGCATAATAAAAAATATGTTTAAATAATTTTGTTTTGGTATGTATTATAAGCTCAAAAACAATAATATGATCTTGAATAATGTTTAAAAACAGCCAATTTAAATATCTATGTATGAGTTTTAGAGGATTTGATGTTCGTTTTATTCAAATAATGGGTTATGATGTTCGTTTTAGCAAGTAATAATACGATAAAAATACATAATGTTAAGCTATGTTTTCATTTTATCGCTTAATTTTGAGGATTTTTATTTAAAAGTAATGTTTTGTGTACCACATCTATATTTTCACATTTTCTCTCTATTTGACACTCTCTCTCACGATCCACACACTCTCTCCCCCTCTCTCTCTAACACACACACACATTCTTTCCTTCTTTTCCCAGTATTTCTCTTTCTGTAAAGTCATCCTTTTTTTTTAACACCATATTGGGAAAATACGTTAGCAAAACTTTAACATCAATTGCAGAATTTCCTGCACTATTCACTAGTATGTAAATATCTTTACTCGGGTTTAAATTGTTTATTTTTGTTTCTGTAACACCGTAGTTCGGATTCCACGTTAAAATGTAGATCCTCCATTTCATCTCACAATCACCTTACTATTACACATTATCGTAAGTGCGTATAACCCGAACGGGTAGTAAGACGCGGTGCTAATAATAATAATAATAATAGCATGTTTCTGTAACAGTGTATATTATTATTACATCTTAGCTGTAGTGTTCCTGCAAAGATCTGTATTATTTTGTTCCACAAATCTTACGAGTTCTTAATAAGTGTCTCTATATTAGAGTAAAATATAAATACTGCTGTATGGATCACCGTACAATTTGTTATACTTTATAGTAACAAACTGTAACATTCAAAACCTTAACTTCCCGAAGTACAGTGCATTGTTGACTCGATCAGTTGATATCTGATAAAAATAATATCCAAGTTACTTTCTTATATGACCCGCCTTGGTGGCGTAGTTGGCTAACGCGCAAGTCGTGCTGAGCTCGACCGCCGAGGACGGGGAGATCGAGGTTCGAATCTCGGTCGGGTGAACTGGGGGTGGCTTTTCATAAATGGTTTTCCACTCTCCCTCCACGCAAATGCGGGTTCACTTCCTCTAATTCAACCTTCCCAATCCATTAGCGTGATTAGTACTTAAAGCGTATAACCCCAACGGGTAGTAAGACGCGGTGCTAATTAATAATAATACTTTCTTATATTTTTTATTTGAATATTTTATTTTAATAATCAAACAATAACATTTCAATATATCTTGTAACACAAGTGTTGATATGCAAATAGAAAGTGTTATAAAGTTCATACGAAACAAAACCATCTAATTTTATACGATATGTGGGGTTTATAAACTATATTAACTACAATTTGTTTGAATTATATTGACAAATTTGTTACATATATTTTCCCCTCCAAAGAGTCTACACATTCCCCATAGGTCCTCAATCATAAGTGGTACCTAACTGTTAGCACACGTATCACTGCGCTAGGGAGGTAGTTTATTGTCAGCTTCCTGAGGATGTAAACACATTAGTTCGCTCAGAGGAAGACAGGGTCCGCTGCGGGCCTACAAGCTGAGTTCACATCTAGGCGTCCTAGTAGTGCGTATTTTATGAGCATGATTTAGAATCAAATGTATTTTAGACTTTTTTTTTACAGTAAAAATGTCAAAATATTTAGAAAAAAGCGAAATTAATAACTATATATTCCAAACTTCAAAGTATATACGTCTGTTAAATTTACTCTAGGGGTTTTAACATTATAAAAATAAAAGTAGCTACAATAAAGCAATACATACTTTGATAAATTAAGTATATATTATGATAAACAATTATATAAATCTAAAATAAAAATATTTTAATATATTAAAAATTAAATTTTCTTAAAACAATTATTCCTTAATGTGGGTTGGATGGGAAGTTAGAAAAGACAGTGTTTTTGTAGTTTTTATAGCAATTTTTTTTTCTTCTGCAGAAATAAATCAAATTTGTATCCAGTAGAAACATAGAATTTAATTTTCTTCCCATGGTGATATCAACAGTTGTTGAATATCTGTCGAGGATGACCTGGAATTTAATGACAACCTTTTTCCGTATAAAAATTTTTCACATCCAAATGCTGCTATGCTCGTGACAGACATTCAGGAATTGTTGATATCACCACGTGAAGAAAATTAAACAATGTGTTTGTACTGGAGAAATATTTAATTTATTTTGGTCAAAAAAAAAAGTTTTGCTATAAAAAGTTCAAAAATACTACCCTTTACTCGAGTCTCCCTCTACCCTACCTTAATAGGCCATTCATCATATATGTGGACCAATTGGTAATTTTATAACCGACAACTTTCGCTTATTGAGTTACTTAATTAGTTTATCAAAATATATTTCACACTCCATAAACATTTTTTTTTACACAACTTAATATTTTGGTTCCGGGTCACTTTTATTTATTTCAAGTGCAATAAATACATTGACAGACGCATAAAATTTCCCAGAAACATATCCATGAAATAGGTGTCAAAATAAATAAATAAATACGGCTTACGTTATTCTTCTTCTCAAAACAGTTTCGCTAGAACTGTAAGACTTTAATTCACTGAAACCGACAAACAAATTATGAAGCGCACGGAGAAAATGGGGAAAAAAAAATCATATTATACACATTTTTCAGGACGACGACTTTATATTTCAAACCACATAACGACCCTAATAAATACTATTTTTCCAATTAATTTAAATATGATAAAGACCTCTTTTAACCAGAAATTAAAGTACATTATAAAAGTTTCATGATTGTCTAACAGATGGAATCACTAACTCAACTTAAGTTAAAATTGTACTTTCCTCTTTTCCTCCTTAGCCATGTATATATATATATATATATATATATATATAGGGGGGAAGAGAGAGAGAGAGCTTTCAGTAAAGACAATTATTAATAAAACCACAATTAATTATCAATAATACGCTCTGTATATATTGTAATACTGTGGTATAGAAAACAGAGCTTTTAATTAGCCACAATAGCATGTTAGGTACCGGCAGACTTTACCAAGATCAAAGTAAATCATCAGAGCGCAGAGTAGCAAACTATCGGAGCGAGAGGGATATAGAAGGAGGGACAATAGCATCGTTGTTAATGAGAAAGGCTCGCATTGGTGCGTTTCGGCTATCACACCGCACATGTTCGTGCGTGATCCTGTGGACTAGGCTCCGTGGTGAGTGTGTGTGGAACATGATATTACAGTTGCCAGAGATCACAGGGATATTCTGGACACGCGGAAAATTATTACAGGATGCAGCGTGCACTTATAAATAGAGATATATTTCAACATTTAAAACGGAATTAATTATTCATATATAAAACTCGTCCATGCAAATGATTTGTTAAGTGAGGCTACAGCTGATACAGAAGGCCTTGGTTCTAACCCCAGGGGTACTTAAAAATTATAAATGGGCTAATACTACTATCTAATTCTATTCCATGCACTTTTATATTATTTTTTTCTGAGCTGTGTCGGGCTTTTTGTCCTGAGCATCCACTTATTTAATATAATGAGGTAGCGATGAGGAAGGTAGAGCTTAAGATAAAATACACCCAAATTTTCATGGGAGGAGAGTGGAAAATAGTTTAAGGTGTCAGGGGTTGCACACGTGATTTTTATTTCTTTTTTTAATGACCTTTCTAAAAGTAATTTATCTTAAATTAGGTTATTTTAGAACTCATCAATTATTAAATGTGTTACTATAGTAGCCATAAAATGTCTATGTATGAGAACTAGAATTTAATTTTAAATGCCGACAAAACAAAAGTTTTTTAAAAAAACTAAGTGTTTAACATATTTTATATGGGTCTACTATTTATGAACATTATTTTAGATCGTAAAATTAACGCATTCTTTCAACACAACAACGTTAAATTAAATAATAAATATTTAATAAGTTTTTTAGTCTTTTTTTGTGTGTAAATACTTAAGTTTAAGCTTAAATATTTTATTAGAATGCCCCAAAAGGATAGTAAATAGGCCTACACTAGATATATTTATTATCTTCCCCCCAAAAATTGGATATGATAGTTGAGCTTTGTGTCAATCCTTGTAATATGTATTTCATGTTTAACAAAGTGTTACCCAGTGGTTCTAAATCCCTGGTCTTAATACCCTCTTGCACCCCTTCTCTCCAAAAATCCCTATTCCCCTCACGGGGCCAATTAGGAATATTTATTTCTCACGTTACTTGTAAAACCCGGTTTAAATTCCTATACACAGGTTTGATTAATCCCGGGTTGGATGCTACCCTTGTGGTATAGTCTGTAAATAAAATACTAAATGGAGGTTTTGATCAACCCCCTCTTTCTGTTGGAAGTAGAGTAAAAAGAGGGGGGGGGTGTTATGGGATTGGTTCACCATACATGGAGGGTCACTGATAGGTAAAATGAACTCAAGTGCTCAAATCAAACATGGCGATGTTCTTACACTGTGTAGGATGGACGTTTGCGAGTACAATAATTCACTTCTGTGTTCTTGACTTCTTTTTTTAAAAGAGTATTTATAATAGATAATTTTTAACGTAAACTTTCTAAACTTTTAGAATATATTAGCACATGACTAAAGCTTGGTTAACACTTCGCCGTTAATTCTACTTGATTGGTGAATCAATTCACTTGATAGCATAAAATATGTATGTTGACCCATAATGCTTTGCAACGTGAACTTTGTTTATAAATATAGTAAAACCCCGATAGTCCGAGATTTCATATAATTCTAATACACTTTTCAAAAAACGGGGTAATTAAGACAACTTAAAAATATTTTATTTGTTAAGAAGCTCAAAGTTAAAAAATAATTGTATGAAACTGTGATATGTGATAATAAATATATTTTATTGGTTAACAAGCTCAAAGTTAAGAGAATTGTATGAAACAATGATAATCTGATTTTTAAAAAAAGCTCAGTATCTATAAGTTGTAGTCAACACAATATGTTTTCTTGTATGTAAAAATAATTATATTAGGTACATATTAGGTGTTATAGGCCTACACCAGTTAAGTAGATTAAAATTGTATTAAAATAATTCTACTGTAATTTAGTACATACACACACACACATACCTAATCACGCTGAGTTTCCCTTACGGGATAGGAAGGAACTGTACATATACTTCAAAAAACAACTTCCTACTTAATCTTCCTCACGTGGGTGACCTGGCGGTCTAGGGGTAAGGTGTCAGCCATCTGTGCTGGCGGCCGGGGTTCAATCCTCGGTCCCGGCACAGATTTATCTGATTACCAAACCCTTCCTTCACCTCTGACAAGACGTCTATTAATCACAACTTGTAAATGTGGGGAATGCCAGGCCTCCACCTTGGTTCGGATTCCACGTTAAACTGTTGGTCCTCCATTTCATCTCACAATCACCCTACCATTACACATTAGTGTAAGTGCGTATAACCCGAACGGGTAGTAAGACGCGGTGCTAATAATAATAATAATAATAATAATAATAATCCTCCTCACTAACTTTCTCCACACTTCCCTATCCTTTCATACTCCCTTCACTTCAACAAAACACATACACCAAATCATATATGCTATTTTATTCACACATCCATCCACAACATTTAACCATGTCTTACAAGGCCTACCCCTTCCTTTTGATCCACACACTCTACCTTCATATATTTGCATTGTCACTTGATCCATACTAATCCCCTGAACACGCCCAAACCAACGTCAAACAATTCTTTCACATTCATCTATCGGATACCATTTCAACCCGAACTCTTAAGGGACCTATTTATTACTGACTCCATCCATACGAGTTTTTCACATACATTTCTTAGATATCTTATTGCAACCGCATTCTCCTTGTTCTTGTGTTTCTCCTGACAAACCCACACTTCACATCCATAAAACAATGTTGGCGTTAATACACTTTTATAT
Source organism: Timema californicum (assembly GCA_902141385.1). Classification (NCBI taxonomy): domain Eukaryota; kingdom Metazoa; phylum Arthropoda; class Insecta; order Phasmatodea; family Timematidae; genus Timema; species Timema californicum. The sequence continues at coordinate 26,780 of CABFOW010005782.1, forward strand.
ACTGCCATATTTGCCTCTTTCGATACTATTATTATTATTAGCACCGCGTCTTACTACCCGTTCGGGTTATACGCACTTACGCTAATATGTAATGGTAGGGGGGTTGTGAGATGAAATGGAGGACCTACAGTTTAACGTGGAATCCGAACCACGGTGGAGGCCTGGCATTCCCCACATTCACAAGATGTCTTGTCAGAGGTGAAGGAAGGGTTTGGTAATCAGATAAATCTGTGCCGGGACCGAGGATTGAACCCCGGCCGCCAGCATAGAAGTCTGACACCTTACCCCCTAGACCGCCAGGTCACCATCTCTTACTCTTTCGATACTACTTCGTTCTTTGCTATAGTCCACATACATCCAACTACTCTCCGATATGCCTTCACCTGTCTGTCGCTCTCCCAAACTATCCTTCCATTTTTACAGAACATCCTGGCCAGATACACAAAATCATTCACTTCTTCTAACCATTTTTTAGCGTATAACCCGAACGGGTAGTAAGACGCGGTGCTAAATTATTAAATTATTATATTCTAACAATTTTCCATTTATACTAAGCTGACAATCATTTCCTAACACACTAATTTAAAATTCGTGAAAAAACTGGGTACATGCATTCTCAAGCTTAGTTTGAACTTTCGCTAATCCGAACAAATTTCGGTACTAATTAGTTCGGATTAACAAGGGTCTATTATATGTTTAGTTTTCTAGTGATTTAACAAATCTTCTAGATTATTGTTATTAAGGATTTTTTTCTAGTTATTGTATTGTGTAGTGAAAATAAAGACCACTTCTCTCGTCTAGTGGTCAGAGTTATCGGCTACAGATTCAGAGGTCCTCGGTTTGATCCCTGGTACTTCCAGATTTTCTGTGAAGTGGTGGATCTGAAAAGGGGTCAACTAAGCCTCGTAAGGCCAAATGAGGGGATACTTGAATACATAAGTAGAGCCTCTAGTCTAGAAAACTGAGAGAAACGGCAAGATGTTATGTTGTGCTGACCACGTGGCACACTCTATCCACAAACGTTGGCACATGTGGCAGCTGCTCAATCGGTGTAGCTTGCTCTCTGTCTGATGATATGGAATTTAGGAATAGCCAAACAAACCAATCAACATTACCATAACAACACACACTTTTCATTTAACAAACTATTTAAAATTATTTCCCAACAGGAGACTCGGCTGTCTGCTTGTATCTCGCTTTGTAGTGGTATGTGCATATTGAGTATGTTGGTTTGAAATTGGATTGGTTCTTCCACACAGATTTTTTTTGTACAAGCGCGGATAGAACTGGTATTGTTTCTATTAGCGCAGAATGGCCTTCGCTGATTTCTCGCGATTTGTTTAGATCTCGTCACTTGACCACGTTTCAGTTCTACTCTTTTCTTTCTGCGATGGTGTGTGTCCACAGTTTGTTCAATTAGTTTCAGCTTGGTCAGCTCTGTTCAGGAGCTCCAATCAAATCTCAATACAGACTCAAAACCTGCTTCGGTGGCCGCGTGGTCTAACGCGCTGCTCTCGTGTTAGACTAGACTGACGATGACGGGGAAATCGAGGTTCGAAGCCGGCCAGTTGCACTGAGGTTTTTTTCCCTAATATTGTTTTCCACAATTTCTCTTCCTCCACGCAAATATGGATGCACTTCTTCTAAATGAAACCTTTCTAACCCCTAATAAATTAGGGTGAATGGGTAGTAAGACGCGGTGTTGAGGAGTAAAAAAAATGAATTACAGATTGAAACCAGTGCGTACAATCTGTTCGTTCTCGTTTTGTGTTTGTTACACCCCCCCCTTACACAACATAATAATTTGAAAGCCTTCACAGTGAAAATAATTTAAAATAATTGTTAATCCACTAAAGAAACTAGTCACCTTTTTTTAAAACTTTTGTTAAAAAGAATCTTGTGTTAGAATATATTTCCGCTAGGGTATGTTTTACTTCGCTTCTTAAGTATATTCTATTCTCTAATTTCGTAAAATAAACGCAAATAAAGATTTATTCGCCTTGATCTATTTAGTTTGTAAGTTGTGTGATGATTATAATATGTGTGAACGTTTTGTATCTAACGGAAGTGAAAGTTATGTACTAAAATATTTAAATAATATGATGCGGTTATAGCTGTAATTAATATCAAATATTATAGCTTTTTGATTTAAAGAGTGGTCGAAGAGAAAGCAATTATTTCTAGAGTTTTTAGATAATTGAAATGCTTGGGCCAAAATAAATCAAATATTTCTCCACTAGAAACATAGAGTTTAGTTTTCTGCACATGCTAATATCAACAGATCTTGAATATCTGTCAAGGGTGTCCTGGAATTTCGTCGAAACTTTTTTTTCTTTATTTAAAAAGTTTTTAAAACATTCCATGACACCCTTTAAAGATATTCAAGATCTGTTGATATTAGCATGTGCAGAAAACTAATATCTATGTTGCTACTGGAGAAATATTTGATTTATTTTGACCAAAAAAATCTAATGCTATAAAAACTGTAAAATTTCTCGCTCTCCCTTCGGCCGCACCTTAACCCATCATGATTGCGCTATCGTCAGCAAAGAGCCAACTACCGAATCGTGGCTGCGTTATCCGATAGCTCGTGATCTTAAACACTCATATGTAGCTGACAATTTCCACACATCAGTCATAGACACCGCCTTAAGATATCAGTGACTAATTACCCTGGGCACGGGACGAATCCTGAAGAGCTCAGCGTTTATAGAGCATTGGTGTAACAAGCCCTAAACAGCACGGGTTCGAATCACGTGTCTAGGTGTAATTTTTTATTTTCAATTTAAAGATTACAATTTTTGAGTTTAACGTGTAGTCACATGGTCTGGCCCCCTTGGCAACAAGTGAGGTGCTGAACTGGGGTGGTGGGGCTTCCTGTCCGTCGAGGTTTCTTCATTGACTGTCAGTAGATGAAGAGACAAGGAAGAATACCAAGATGTCCTGTGGCCATCGAGTTGCAAGGAATGTATTAGTTTGAGTTAGTTTTAGTTTTCTATTTTTCTTATGTTATATCATGTTTAGTTTTAGGTCCAAGATAGTGGTTTTAGTTGGAGGTAGGTGGAGCGAAACCTCCAGAAGTGCACCTCTCCAGTTGGTGGATAGGGGGATGCTCGCCCCCTCTGGGGCTCGTGCCGGTCTGGGGGACTATTAAATCCGGAAGTGGTGGGACACCCAACGGGGCAGGGTACCGGGGGCGTAAAATACCTGGGGAGGACCAACTAGTAGGATAAAATTAGAAGATAGGGAAATAGGTGCACTTATATTAGGAGCTATAATCAAAACTAAATTAAATAATATTATGGTAAATTGGATAAACTAGCAAATTAGCAGAGGTAGAGAAACAATGTAACATAGGTCCTTAGTTACAGTCCAGGCCTCAGGACAGAAAATAAGGATAAATGAATAAATGAATAAATGTAGTGTTATATTGAATGTGTAAGGAAATTGTTTAGATCATTTTTTTTTTAATTTAACATCTAATATCAAAATAAATATAGGTACTACGATAAACATTTTTATAGATATGACCTGTGCCATATTATGACTCAAAGTTTCCATACCCACATTTAGCATTCAAAAAGGTATTGCCACTTTAAATGCATACTAAAAAAAAAAACTTTTTCAACCAATAAAACTTTCTCAATGAAAACATTTATTTTTTTCTCCCAAAATTTATATTTCAATTCTTGGGCAGAGCAAATAGACCACAAGTTGAAGAACCAATACCACAAGCAGAGGAGGGTAAAAAAAAAACATTTTTTTTATTCTCTCCTTTCCTTTTCTTCCGTCATAACAAACCAGAACCTCTTTGTAGGGGTACTTTGATTCCCTCCCACCCCCTGCCCAATTCTTTCCTAACCTCCTAAGACTCGCTATTCTTATCGCGTTGATCCGCTGGAGAAAGTCTTTCGTGGGGGTGGGGGGGGGGTCGACCGTATCAATCAAACGCAGCAAATGGAGCATGTGGTTACGGTAACTTTTGTGGGTCGGTTTTGGGATTGCCTTATGAGGCTACAATCCCTCCCCCCCTCCCCTACTACCTCCTCTTTTAGCCCCTAGAGACGCAGATTTCTCGCCGCTTACTTTTTTTTTATGCATCTACAGATTTCAATGGGAAAATGTTGCCTGTTAGAAATAGGATACTTTTCCAAATCTTGAATCACCCGAAAAGCGAATTTTCGTAACCATCAACCAAATAAATATTTGTTATTATAACCCCCAACCTCCCTCAATCCCTAAACCCACGTCAAATCTCCTTAGCCTGCTACTTCAAACACACGGTCAAAGGCGTCTGACTCGCGATTGACTTAATTGTCCCGAGATGAGAGGTCTATATTCGAATCCCATTCTGAATAGTCACCAAATAATTTATTTAACAAGCGTATTTCAATAATCTTAATAAGTTCTAAGTGAGGATGAGGAAGGAACGCTTTAAGGAAATGCACCGTCACTCTCGTGGAGAAAGATTAGAAGAACTTTTTTTTTCCCCTAGCACCGTGTCTTACTACCCGTTTAGTGTCTACGCCTACGTACTAATTACAACAATGCGTAAGTAATGAGGGAGGTTGAGTTTAGAAAAGGTGTACTCACATTCGCGTTGAGGGCAAGTGTAAAACTATTTGAGAAGAACCCATCCTCAGTACACCCTACAGGAACCCGAACCCTGATTTCTATATCAACAGCAGTCTAGTTTATTACGAGAGTCATGCCTTAGCTCGTGCGGCCACCGAAGGGTGGCATGCCTTCTATTGACAATATTATTATTATTATTATTATTAGCACCGCGTCTTACTACCCGTTCGGGTTATACGCACTTACGCTAATGTGTAATGGTGGGGTTATTGTGAGATGAAATGAAGGACCTACAGTTTAACGTGGAATCCGAACCACGGCGGAGGCCTGGCATTCCCCACATTCACAAGATGTCTTGTCAGAGGTGAAGGAAGGGTTTGGTATTCAGATAAATCTGTGCCGGGACCGAGGATTGAACCCCGGCTGCCAGCAAAGAAGTCTGACACCTTACCCCTAGACCGTCAGGTCACCCTAATAATAATAATAATAATAATAATAATAATAATAATAACAACAACAACAATGCTAATTGCGTGTGTAATATTCTGAAATATTCTACTCCATGTAAAGTAAACTCAAGATAAAAAGTATATTTTCCAAACTTATCTTATATTTGCCAATCATTCTAAAATAGTTATGGATTCATTTGGTCTGAAAATGTTTCAAATTCGGAATGCAAACCATACCCACGACATTTTGATAAAAATCTAACTAATGTGACCGCATGCACAGTTTACATGGTAATTATTTTGTAACCACTGGTATGTGATTGAGGGGGGCGGGGCGGATTTAATGATGGAGAGGGGGTGGAGGGGGGGATGAGTACTGAGGGAATTCCGTTTGACAAACTACAAACTCGGTCACATCCGGTTACATTTGATTAACTGGGGTATGCTGGACCATAAATACCCTCTTCCCCCTTACTTCCCCCACAAAGTACCCATGCATGGTGACTGTTATAATTTGAGAAATAATGACATAGCTTGAGGGGGAGGAATCAGGGGGTGGGTTTGGGGTAAAATTTATATATATATTTCCTATTTTAAAATGAATTAAAATTTAATCTTTCAGTAAACACGAATTTCCAAATTAGGATTAAACACATGGAAAGTCTAAATAAGTACATTATAGGCGACAAATGAATATGATTGTAAAATAAGGTGGGTATATTAAATAGAATTTTAACATTATAAATAAAACAATTTTTGTCTCATTCACTCATTTATACCATTATTTATTAGAATATTATGTGCTCTTAGCATTTGTGAATTCAATTGGGGGGAGGTGGGGAGGGGGGGAGCAGGAGGGCTCAGGGGTATATTCCTAATAATATTATTAAAACCTTAAAACAAATAAAGTACAAATATAATTTAGAGAGATCGCTAAAATGGTGTCTAATGTGTGTTCTAGATTTAAAGACCAATCTTACGGGATAATAATAAAAAATGTACCATTATACACATTAAAATGATCCTAATACATCCAAATTTATCTGAAAACCAAACACGTAAACAATGAATTTTATACACTATTATTATTAATTATTATTATTATTAGCACCGCGTCTTACTACCCGTTCGGGTTATACGCTAGGGTGATTGTGAGATAAAATGGAGGACCTACAGTTTAACGTGGAATCCGAACCACGTTGGAGACCTGGCATTCCCCACATTCACAAGATGTCTTTTCAGAGGTGAAGGAAGGGTTTAGTAATCAGATAAATCTGTGCCCCGAGACCGAGGATTGAACCCCGGCCGCCAGCACATAAGTTTGACACCTTACCCCTAGACCACCAGGTCACCTTTATACACTATTATTATTAAGATATCCTAATCCCAACCCCCACACCCTATTATACACTTTTAGGTGTACTATATATGTCCTTAACACATGTAATATATATATTTTTTTAAATCCGGTAAATATTTATAACAAACTTGGTGAAGCTTTTTTATATTATCAAACTTGCAAAATTGTATTACTTAGTTTAAGGTTATTTACGACCAATTCTAATCGTTAGTATTTGGAGAGTGGCAGATAGGAATTGCACTATTACTAGCATGGAGAGAGGATAAGAAAACCAAAGTGATAACTAAAAAAAAGTCATTAAATAAAATAATTTAACTAAAAGATCCACATTAACAAGACAAGTATAATTAAGTTCTTTAAATTTAAAATTGACACCTGGACAAGGGAATCGAACCGGGGACATTTGGTTTAGTACACACGTGCTTTAACCACTGAGATATTTAGGAATCGTTCCGTAGCTAGAGCCATTCATCACTCATGTTTTAAGGTATAGTCTGGCTTAGATTTCGGAGATAATTTATTCTTAAGACCAGTTTATCAAGGGCATAGCAGAATTTAAATAGGACGTTTTTCTATTTATTTAATCAGTTTATATTCAAATGTAATAATGATCAGGAAAAAAAGTGTTGAAAAATTAATCCAAACATATCTATTAATTTAATATTTCGTTTAATTTGGTAAGAAAAGGATTAAAAAATGAAATAAAAACTACCATTCTCACCTTAAATGTCGTTCCCTACTTTGGTAAACTCGAAGCTTTCTTTTTTTGCTAAGCGGGTGGCAGCTTATATTCCATTCACGGTAGGAATTGACTTCTGAAAGGCCTTTTCCCCTACCATAAATCTACTATATAGTAGGATATTGGTAGGAAAAAAGACCTTTCAGAGAGTAATTCCTACCGTGAATGGAAAATAGCTTGGCTCTCACACTTGGACGCCAATGCACGAAATAAGAGAGGGGGGAGGAGATAGCAGTTCATCCTGGGAGGCCTCTTATTAACCTGCTGATAGCATTTCCTCTCTTCCTCTGACGAGTATGCACACTCACTAATATCTTCGCCCGTACAGTGTTAACTTGCTTAGCTAAATCACTATTCCACTATTCTCCGTTTCCTATTATATTCTATAGAGACATAAATTATTATGTTTCCATGAATATTTTTAATTTAACTCCTGGTAGGAAGATTGCTAAAGGCCAGTTCCGTAAATAAACCAAATAAACTGATATGTAGACGATTAAAAAAATATTGTGACAATGTAAAATTATATTTTTTAATTATTTAAGAATTTAAAAGGGTTTTATTTCAATGTTTTAGCTTTAAAACTCGCTTAAGCAAACGTAAATATAGTAATATGGGCAATCAAATCTCGCACTCTTCATGACGACACAGGTAAGTTACCTTTTTAAGGTGATATAATTTCTCACTAACAAAATAGTTTGCTACCGAGTAACATTTTTAAACTTAAAGGTAGGTTTTATTAACAAAAACTCAAAGATATCTCTCTTTCTAATTTAATTATTTTTGTTTATAAAATGATACAAGTATTGGTCACTTTCAAAAGTGTGAAGGATATTTAAATATATATATTGTTTGAATATTTGTTAATAAATCAGACGTGATACGAGTAAAATGTAGATTATATGAAAATGTGAGTAACCATATTTACGTCAAGAAATCCCACGTCAAACTGAAGCTGTGGATTTTCCACATTTTAGTCACAAAACTTTGACAGTTCCAGCATCCATTTTTTTCTTTCCACTTTCTCTCTTTTTCTTCCTCTCTCTCTCTCTCTAACACACACACACACACACACACGTTACGCTTAGTGATTCTGACAGTTGGACGAACGAATATATTATTATTATTATTATTTCTATTTCCAGATGTTCAATCGGACAGTTCTGAAGGGTGAGGAGGGGGCGCGGGGGGTACAGGCGGTGGTATTTGTGACCAGTTAGCTAATCTAGTTCTTTTTAGGTCGTTAACTAGACCGTATTTCATCCCAAATCATTTACAGTTAGATTCTCCGATGAATGCGCGCGCATCCTCGCCTGATAAAGTGTGTCGGAAACGAAACGAGAGTAGAGAGAGGTTACAACAGGGAACGATGGAAAAAGATAAAGGAGATGATAAAGAAATATATAAGATGAAAAAGAGATAACAACTAAGGTGCAGTCACATAGTTACTAATACACAGTAAAAATTACTGATTAGCAGCCGAAACTCTAGATGAACCAATAATGATTTATTTTTAATTTTTTTATTATGACTTTATGGACACTTTTCTAAATTGAAATATAATTAATTTTTTATTCATATATTTTTAAAATTACCTTAAAACGCATTTTGAAAATAGTTGGATTTAACAAAATCATACCATCTTAAGTTTTGTGTGTAATTTAGAAATATAATATTTTTAATCACGTAAATCTATCCCCTCGGCTATAAATCGGTCATTAGTTTTACATAAATGTAGGTTTATTACAAGGTAGGGGTGAAAACCCCCACCACACCTACTTGAGCCAAAAGGGAGGGGAAGTTTCTCGGTAGAACCCAAGACTCTGTTGGCAGTAATCCTATTGTTCTCTTGACAGGACAACACTAATGGACTTGAAACCTGTCCTGAGGACCAGTTAGAATATTACAGATGTTTTTTTTTTCTGAGTCTTAAAAAAATAATCTTTGCAAGCTAGAAAGTGAACCTACATCAATATTATTTCATAAAATATATAATTTAAAATATGGGGATTTTTAACGTAAAATTTATGAAAACAAGGATTATATCCACACATGAATTAACAACTAGCTTTTAGCTATGGCATACATAACAATTTACTAAAGTTAAATTAACAACTCTGTCTGGTATCAAAATCGGCACCCTTAACATAGTAAGCACAAGTGCTATCGACATAGCTAAAGTTTCGGTTAAAATATAAAGAGAAATGTATCACATTAAATATGATAAACCACTTTAAATAATATAACGATAAAAGCATAGTTGTGGTAAAGTAATATTAAATACCAAAATTATATTAAACTGGAATGTTGCGCAAGTTGACGCACCTTATGACGACTCTCGAAACACAAAGTATTAAATTATTTACATTTATTTTGTGTTGAATATTGAATATTTTTCTAAAAACACTATTAATTTTATGATTCTATAGTAATTCACTTTTTGGGGTTAGGGTAGCCTTTCTAATTGTTTGGAAACTATATGCTATTCGTCAAGTAGACCAGGGTTGGACTGGGCGCCCAAAAGGGCGTGAAACTTGTATTTTTAGAGGACGTAAAATATTTTTAAGAGCCCAAAATTTTTACCTATTTACTGTAAAATAACGTTACGAGTGCTGGTATAATTCAATGATATTTATTGATAATAAAAATATTGGTAGTTTCAGCATGGACTTTAAAAAAAAATTATCATGTGTCTCAAAGCATTGTTTAATATTGTGAATTGCATAGATTATGTTCAATAAATATAGTATAAATTCATGGACTAGGTTAATTTTATTTCACAAAAGTAAAAAAGCATCACGCATTTAAAGAACAAATTGTACAATATATTATGCTATATCCTTGGCAAGGATTCCCGGAATATCTGGATACAGCCTGTCTCAACAACATCCGTCCTGAGCAAACTGGGTTCGTCTCGGAAAAAAGGAAGTGTAGACATCACACACCCGATTACCTCAACTAAACCTGACTTGAATCAGCGCTGAATACAAGTCCCTTCAAAGCAACACATTACAAAATACATTTTCATTTTCACGCCATGGGCAAGCTTTTAAAAACTTTTAGATTTTAAAATTATTAAATGAATTCAACTTAACATATTCAAATACTGAGATCGTAAAACAACTCCCTCCCCCTCCCTGGAATAAGTTTTGATCACAACGTTCTTTCTCTCACCCTTTTCGATTTATAATTTCTCTAATTAACTTACTGTGATTAATAATATTAAATGGATATTACACGTATTGTTATGTTATGAATAAGATTATGAAGCCTCCTTTCATTAATGTTATTATTATCTTCACATCACCCAACGAAAATACTGTTTACTTGTCGTATGGACAAATTTTTTTATGGTAGTCGAATGTTTAGAAAAATATGATGATTTTTGGAAAATTTATATGACACCAAAATTAACTATATTTTATTAAAATTGCATATTTCCAGAGCTAGTAGATCCTAATCACACTAGAGCAATGAAAATAATATATCTAGAATATATTTTGAATGCACAAAAGACTAAAACAAAAGTAGCCAAATATTTTGGAAACAAAGTAATTATATAGATTTTTATTCTTTATTTTAGAAACTGTCGCTAAAATACCATTATTGACTAAAAAAATATTATATTGTAAATTATTGAAAACATGTATTTTATTGTAATGGCTACTAGCTATTTATATATAGTATTATGTTCATCAGGTAAAAGTCCAAACTCCAAATTGTTCATATTCCTCAGCTTGTTAGAAATAATTGCAGAGGCAACGGCACATCAAACAAGAGATAGTAAGTTCTGATTCTATGTGGGATTTTCACAAATATGTCTATTTTTTGTCACAGAAATTAATATATTCATTTAGAAGAACTGTACCCTAATGTATTCCACAACACGATGTAGTCCATGACTTGTGAGATGGATATCAGGATAGAACAACTTCAAAGCACTTGCGATTTTCATTATATACGCCGTGGCATCCAAATATAGCACCAGGACCTTCTCTACGTGAGCTCACCTAGGTCACAACACTTGCAAGTCATCAGTCACGAATCTTACAACGTGATACGTATGTTCCAGCACTTCTCAGTAAATCAAATATGGTTTGGAAATATCCTTACCTACCACAAGGTTCACAACAAAATTACCCTAAACAACCGTGATTTCATCCACAGCGATCCATATGAAGGCATCTCCCATGTAGTTTTGCAACCAGTCTCCCTCATCATCCCAATCAAATAATGGACAGAGATGGAAACAAGAGAGTTATAATTTTTATTCATTCAAACATAATACAGCTCGATGGGGGAGCGGAACATTAGAGTTTACAAACACCAAGCGGCAACATACGCCAGATGGGCGAAGTAACACATAAACACATTCCAGGGCCAGAAGGGCGATACAACAATAACAAAATATATTCAGTCTTATCTTAAGACCCTAGAAATTGCACCACCAACGGGTGACCCCAAAATTGCTGATAAATTGGTCTCCTTACATACATTGAACGCTACAATTCTCAAATAATAGCTCAGACTCGACCCAAGCTCTAGCATACCCCAAAGGAAGCCAAGACCCCATTGTTAACCAAAGCAGCCGATAGGCATACCAATAGCACCAAAATGAATACCAAGTTTTCTAGACGAAAAATAGTAACTGCACCCTTTAAGCAATAAGTTGGACTCCATTCGGAGATTTGTGAGCTAGGTGGGCCGCGGCCCCACTATTAAGAACCCATAAATTTATATTCCTTAAACATAACAATAAACTATCCCAAGTCTCCCTAACAACCATAAACATATATATT
>CABFOW010005783.1:0-38694 GCA_902141385.1 Timema californicum
ATCCTTAATCAATTATAACTTATGTAATTATGTAATAGTAATCGTCTCTTTTTCTACGTGATAGAAGAAGCAATGGTTAAGTTTTGAAAAGTGAATAACTCTAAAAATTATTTAAAGTTTGATATAAGGCCATTGTTAAGCATCATATTCAAAACCTTTGGAACATTTTGGCGGGGATTTGAACCTCCTTAGCCCCCACTCCATACACCCATATGAGCACAACTTAAATTTGAGAAGCTAATATTACCGCATTTACATTAGAATTATCATGAAAAGGATGCATGTAAAAATTATAGTAAATAGTACATTATTGTATGAAGTAATTTCAAAGGTAGTATGTTTTTCACATTTAAGTTTTCCAATTTTCCTAAATTATAAAATGTTTGGATGTTTTATGTAATACACTCGTAATTCCTTTGTAATAACATTAAGTTATCAATTATTATCTATTCAAGCGTATTTTATTTGAGTTAAGTTTGTGTAAATTAGTGTGAACTTGACTGTACCGTTTTGTAGAATGTGTTAGTCCTTTTTATGTGTGAGAATTCCCTTCATCCTCAGGTGTGAGCCATGTCTCTGATATCACCACTCTCCATTCTACCAATCCACACGCAGGGAGAAAACTTAATTTCCCTGCTTGTAGGTGGCTGACAACTACTTTATATTCGTGTCTCGGCTCCTCATACTTTCAGACTTCCAATTTCTTCTTTTCTCCTAGCTCTGCGAAATTCCTATAAGGATGGAAGGGAGATAACCAATAGTAAGATGGTACGTGCAAGGTGCGTTCGCAAATCTCTAAAAGTGAGTTTCGTTTAGTATCACTCACGTACACAGGCATCCACATAGACATAGATGATGTGTGGCAAAGAACAAGGAAAATGCAAGAGTTCAACCGGATGATGATTGCTTGCACTTTTCTTGTATTTAGTATATAAACCTGTTTTTGCGGGGGAAAACAAGGAAAACACTAAAGTTCAACCAAATTATTGGTACTTGATACTTACTTACATCCACATAGACCTGGATTTGTGGTATGGAAAAAGGAAAATACAAATTTCAACCAAATGATATCTTCTTGTATATATTAGAAAGAACCAGATTTGTGGCGAAAAAACCAGGAAAATACAAAAGTTCTACAATAAAATTGAATGTTTAAGTTATAAATTCACACTTAGAGACAAATAACTAAAAATGTATTTCTGTCAAAATTAAATAACAAAATAAATGTTATAAAAAAAGTAGATATCTTTTTTAAAGCTAGAATTGGTTTATTACATAGTGAAATAAATGGTACGGAACTCCGCACGGACTTTCTCACTCTATTATTTGAAAATAGAGATATTTACTCAAAACTCGTAATATATGTGAAACGAAATAATATACACTAGCAAACCCAAGCACAAATTGCACTATACTTATATACAACTTTTTTTTTATTCCTAGTTTTAAATTTTATGATTAAAAAAAAGAATTAATGTTCTCATTTGTATGTTTGGACCGATAAAAAAGATCAATGTTGGGTCCCCAAGGGTCAACACTTCCTATTAAAATTTTTGACATTTTATTAGGTGTTGCAAATCTTCATGCCATCGCATTGCTATTAAATTACTCATTTATAAATTTTGCCAATAAAAAATTTAAATATTGACTACTGAGTCTAAAATGCATATAGATCATTATTGTACAAACATTTCTCCTGAGAGGTTTAAGGAAAAACAACATAAGCTTTTAGAGACTAACTTATATTTAATTACTCTATGGCATTGGAGAATTATAGCGTTAAAACTTAAGTAGTGTCTTTTTACAACTAAAGCTAACAAAATGGTATTAATATATTTGCCAATATCTCAGAAAATTTTGGATTGATAAAAATATATTTCATATATTATTATTATTATTATTATTATTATTATTATTATTATTAAGCACCGCGTCTTACTACCCGTTCGGGTTATACGCACTTACGCTTATATGTAATGGTAGGGTGATAGTGAGGTGAAATGGAGGACTTACAGTTTAACGTGGAATCCGAACCACGGTGGAGGCCTGGTATTCCCCACATTCACAAGATATCTTCTCAGAGGTGAAGGAAGGGTCTGGTAATCAGATAAATCTGTGCCGGGACCAAGGATTGAACCCCGGGCCCCCAGCACGGAAGTCCGACACCTTACCCCTAGACCACCAGGTCACCTACTATTTAATATATTTTTAATAGTACTACAATTTTGCAATGATAAGTTATTTAGTATCTCAAATAGTTGTGCGGATATGGAAGTTTCTGCTTCTGTAAAGTACCCTAAAATTCATTTTCATGGTAAAATGAAATAGCCAGTTTATTTATAATCTTAATCAACACCTAGATACGAATTTTAATCAAAATAGTTAAGAGTCGATTTTGAGAACATCGATTTTTTTCTCTTTTCGCCCTTTCTTAAACTACTTTTAATTTCAAGTCTAAACAGACACAAAGACAGAAGTCACTACAAAGACCACTTTTTGGGTTGGGGGTCTTGAGACGTCGACATCCATCAACATTTCAGGTTAGATTTTCTTTTGCGGTTGCAATACTTTTACTTTTTGTGTTCGAAAAGTTTATATATATATATATATATATATGTTTAAATATATGCTTCTTAAAAATATTTGTAATGATAAGTAATTTCACATCTCAAATAGTTTAGGAAATATTAAAAAAAAAAGATAATCTATGCATCAGACCGGAGCCCTTTAAGTCATTTTGCCGAAATATTGAGAGAAGCATTATCCTTGGAACATTTAGAAATGTTTAGAAATGAAGTTTAATCAAAATCGGTTTTGCCGATTTTGAGAAAATCGACTTTTTCGCTTTTTGACCTTCAGTAAACTACCCCTAATTTTAGGGTTAGATATCCAATTCCAAAAACTCTTCGGGGACACCCTATGAAAACCCTAGATACCAGGTTTTAGCCCGATCAGTAAAATAGTTTAGGCTCTAGTTGGAGGTACAGAAAGACAGGCAGAAAGACAGATGGATAGTCAAAAACAACTTTTTTGGATTCGGGCGGTCATGAAACGTCAAGATTCATCAAAATCTTGAGTTCGATTTTTTTTACGATCACAATACTTTCTTTACTTGTAAGATAGCGAGAAAGTAATAACATTATATTTCCTTTAGTTTTTCATAAATATATTCATCAATTATTTTTCTTCCTTATGTTAGACAGTCTGGTTAATAGATATTACTCCTATAATATGTTGGTTGTTTATTTATTTAGCTAGTTCTATATATTTCATGGCAAAAAGAATAAACATTTAGCTAAAATTAAAAATCATATTAATTAAAACAAAACACCAGTTTTCAAATTATTTTCCTTGGAACACTAGAGATCCATTGAGGTTCTTTAGGAGTTTCCTAAACGTTTAATTAGAATTTCATTCTTTTTAGACATTTTCAAGACTTTAGTAAAAAATAACACACAAACATACTCAAACTACGAGTATTGACTGACAAAGACAGGAACTGAGGATATAAGATTTTAAAACTGTCATTTTTTAATTTCTCACAGTGTTCCAAAATACAATTGAAAATTATTTTCCACCAAACGGCAAGGATTTAAACTGAGTGAAAAAAATTGTTCACCGAATTCCTCCAAATTAAACACCCATTATTTTCCTTTTGGATTTAGAATGTTGTCATTGGTTATAAACATTAAGGTTAGATGAAAGGGGACGTGCGAAATGGCAAGTATTTCCTTAAGGCTTTTTATAAAAAAAAGCAAATTTTTGGACACAAGAAATAAAATATATCTCGAGTAAATGGGTTTAGATTTATTTATACACACAGTAATCCCAATAAGGGAAATATATTTACCCTGATATATCATATTTAATATTTGATATATTGCAAAGTATAAATCGAAAGCCAAGATACATTGATCTAATTATATCTTTATAATTATGGGTTGTTTCCGATATATTTAAAAACATTGTGCTTGGGCAAATTATAACGCTGGTAATAAGATGATTGTTGTTCTGTAATACTATTCTTCGCTTCTTTTCACTTTTTAATGTTTTGTTTAGCAGTCGAAAATAGCAGACAAGTTTAGGAAAAACAGGAAAAAATTGACTGAGTTAGTATAAATAAAGAAAAATGGATCAATTTATTTTGATTTGCAATATTTAAAGCGTAGACCTTTAAGTGAAATATATCGATAAATTGGTCGATATATTGGATACCAATACATCAATGTAATATATTGACATTTTTATAAATAAGTCTTTATATACTTTATATAAATACATTGTTGCCCACCTCTCCCACTGCCGATTGGTCCCGATCCCTCTCCTTCTCCCGCTTATATAGTCTTCGCCAAGCGAGAGAAGCGAGGAAAAGGGGAAGGCCGGGATGCAGTGGAGCGAGAGAGGCAACCGGTAACCTTTATTCAAGAAACATCAGCAAATACATGAGAAAAAGACAATAATAGTGCAATAATAAAAAGGTTATTCCTTATTATCCTTAGTGTCCCCTGCGAGGATTTCCACGTATTTGGAGTGTCTTGGCTGACCCACCACCACCTCCTCTCGAGGGCTGGAAGCTGTATGTCCTTGGTACTGGTGGCGGCGGAATGAAGTTTGGCGGATATATAGCTGGCCTGTAATCGCCACCTTCCGCTGCAATTGCTATCTGCCAATCTCGAGTTAGGCTGATGAAGAAAATATTAATCCAATGAATCAATATTTGTTATACTGCATCTGATAGATCCGGATAGTGTGCTGCTACTACTAACAGGAACTGGGCCTGGTGTCTGCCTCTGCTGGCTGGTAGTTCGTTTGTTTTGGCTTTCAGAGCCAATGCAAGTGTGCTTCGTCGGTCTTCAGGACGGCTGTCTCTGGTTGTTGCAGGGAAGACTAAGCCTCTCTGGAGGGAGCGGTTACTGGTCCGGGTCTCTCTGCACGTCCTGGCGGTGTCTCTGGATTCTGCGCACTCTCTCTGGGGACGATGCGATCCAGGTGGTTTTCTATCTCTCGGAATCTTTGGTCCATTGTGTTGACCGTTTGGGTGAGCTATTGCACAGCCCGAAGTATTTCCATTTGATATTCCCGACTCATGGTTGTTCTATCTTCGGCGGAGTGTCTAAATGAACTATCTTGGCTGGGCTGGTTGCTGATCTTTAACTACGTAATCTTGGTGGTGTGACTGCTAGCTCCTCTTGTTTTAGTAGTATTGGAGATTGAGGTGGCTTTCGTGATCTAGTCGGTGATTCCGATGTCCGGCCCGTCAACGTGGTCTCCAGACTTGGCTTCGATGCTGTAGGACTACTGGGAACCAACACCGTCTTGCCTGATCTGAGATCCACGATGCGTTCGTTTCCAGTGATATCCAGAAAGGACTCGACATCCATACACTCTGTAGTAATATCTGACAATGATATTTCGTATAACTTGTAGTTGTTCAAGGTACGTAGCCCTCTCTTTTGATATCTCTTCTAGACATTCACGTGTTAGCGACATGTGTTGTTGGCCACCTCTCCCGCTACCGACTGACTCAGTCACCGGTGGGGAGGTTCAGAAACAACATGGCTCGTAGTAAGCGTTTCCCGCCATCACCAGCAGCATTAAGAAAAGTCTACATTGAAGCCGGACTTCCAACATCAAACTATTTCCAAGACTGGCAATGGCTGCTGGATGATAGCAACGAAGGAAACAGTTTCGGAGAAGAACTAGAACCATATCTTCCCGAAGAACCATGGATCTGCGGCATTCCTCCTGGTTACAGCCCTGTAATAGACTACAGCTCTTAGGGCGCGGAACAAGGACCAGAGATCCACAGCACAACGGCCTAAGATTCGTGGGGATTACCTCTACCATCCGACTACGCACTAAGAGTACTGACAGAGGAAGCACAACAAACACCAGGAGCAACTTACATTGAGGACTAGAAACCCATTAGCCCAGCCGACACACAACGTCCCCCAGGTCCAAGGTTTCGGCACCGGCAGATCGAATTGAAGATGATGAAGTCTACATTGGTGAACCAGTCCCACCATTACCGTCCTTTGGTATACAACTAGACACGCTACTAGAAGAAAATTGAATTTAGCCCACACAAAGGGGTGATTGCCAATATACATCAGTTGCCGTAGGTGCACTGAGATCGATTAAATGGAACAATAAATGGCAATTCAAAATCTAACAAAACGGAGCGGCTCTACCCAGACCCCGATAAGCTCCTCACCATTTCACAAGGACCAGATCAACCGCAACAATGAATACTGTTATAGCAGATTGGGAGAAACATGTACTACTGGTCAAGAACGAAGATATGACAGAAACCTTCTCAATATTATTGATTTCAAAAGCAAAAAAGAAATTGAGAGTAATTCAGGACTTCTCTCCATGGACCAAGTACATAGAGACACCTAGATTCAGCTTACTATCAACAAAATTCGCCCTCAACTTCATTCCAAACGACTACTGGATGTGGAGTGTGGATCTAAAATCCGGATTCTTTCAGATACCAGTATCAGAAGAATCCAGAAGGTTTTTGGGCGTCTACTACAAGGGCCAGAAGTATTCCGTCACCAGACTACCAATGGGGCATGCCTTATCCCCCGCAATTATGCAAAGAATTACCACAGAAGCCGTCACATGTATCAAGGAAGTCGTCCCGGACACTGATGGCATCGCATACCTAGATCATCTCCTATTCTTTTAAGAAAATCCAGATACCTTGGAGCATGTTCCAGGCCTCCTGGATACTCTAGGCTTTAATATCAACGAGGAAAAATCATCAATGTCACCTACACAGACGATAACATACCTGGGATTAGGAATCAACACCATGGAAACTACACTGAGACTGAACGAGGAAGCCCACCAGGGAGCAGCCATCCTCATACAACACCTAGATCGGGCTGACGACAGGGGCTTTAAACGCATCGCAGGCTACTTCAGCTGGATTGTATTCAATCTATGTTGGCCCCAATACGCGACTTCAAGACTCTACAGACGACGTCCCAACTTCACCACAAAACTACTCGCCCTCCCAATATGGATCACCTGCACCTGGGGTACTCTTCCAGGACTTCTGACCGACTTGTTCTCCAACGCGACCCCGTGGGCAATTGAAGCAATTGCACCATACCACAACGAATGCAGAGTCCAGAAGTTCACCAACCCGGAGGAGATAAACAGGGCAGAAGTCGCAGCCACACTACTCGTGTTCCTATGAGATTTCCAAGAGAAAGGAACGCGCGTGATGAGACTGGGAACGGGCAACACGACCGTCTGGCACTGTGCCCTTAAAGGATGAGGACTGGTTTTTGCTTAAAAAGATCTCTGCGGGTAATATCATGAACAAATTGCAGCAGTGATTGCTGGACATCTATTGAGTTGCCTCGGAGAGCGATCCGGCGGACTACCCCTCAAGAGTCACCACAGTGGAGATCCTACGAGAAGAAATAGAGGATGCGGCCGAGATCAACCTGCAAGGAATACTGAAAGAACTCATCGGTTTATTGTATATTTGAGTAAATATAATATCTGCAATTTTGTTTAGTAAAGGTTAGGCCACTGTCGCCTTCTCACCCATGGTTGCCCTCCCGGGACATTCCGGCACCTCCATTACAGCCACTGGCTATATAATGAGGGGGCTGGAGGGTCTCGGGACTCAGTTGCTGGCGGGGAGGTGCAGCAACAACAACCCTTAATATTTGTCATGAGTGTCCTATTATTTGATGACCCTTCATTCAAAAAGTTTATCGACAAATGACAATTTTCTCATTACAAATATTCAAGGACTGTTGATTTTGTTGTTTGAGTAAAATTAAACTAAACGTATCTTTAGAAACACTATTTTATTTATTTTAGCAAATTAAAAAAAAGTTTCAGCAAAAATGCAAAGATGATAGCCTCAACACGACTCTGTTCCAATCAACTTTAATGATTCAACTTTTAAACAAAGACCTCCTACTTCTCCTTGTTCAAACTTCAGGATCAGTATAGTTGAATATAATGCTGAGATTTCAAGACGAGTTAATAGACTGCTACTACGAACTAATATATAATAAAGATGGAATCAGGCCCCGTTGTGTATTGTTCAGCGCACCTGACCACAAACCTAGGAGTCCCAGGTTCAATTCCCAGTTGGTACCTTAGATATTTTTAATTTAAGGAGAATTATCTCAAAGGTTGCCAGGGGTTGTTAAATTATTCTTAATTTAGGTTTAAGACTCCCACTAACCCACACCTTCATATTCACTATCATCACACCATTTGATTTCTGGTATGTGTAGATCCGTAAACAACCTCCTCCCTGGGTAACGTTCTGTGCCACTAGAGCAGCGAATAGTCTATATTCAGTCAACCGAACTAGATGTCATGTTCCTCCTGGTTAGTAGTGACATACGCTAAAAGAAAAACCTACAGTATACTTCAACTTTATCTTTATTATTATGATTTGTAATCGTTGCATTTTGTAAGCTTTAACACTTAAATATGATTTAATAACATTGCGCGCCTTCAAAAGCTCGTTAAACGTACCTTCTATCCCAGGTATTGTCACGACAAAACTTAACCTATGATAGTAGTGCCTGGAGATGTTTGACTGTTTGAAATAGCGAAACTTCATATTTTCAAAACAATAGAAGATGCGATGTGCATTGGACGTGGATCACCTACGTGACATGGTGTGAGAGAAATATGACATGGTGTGAGAGTGAGAATAAGTGACCATAGTTGTTGTTGGACCAGCCACCAAAAGGAAAAAACCAAAGGGGAAGATTGACCTTCCTCATTATAGCATCACGATTTAAATGGCCCGGAAGAAATTTTCTTGTTTACATCTCTTGTATTATAGCTGTTTATATGTCAAAAGTGACATTTGCTGCAATTTCACTCATTCAATAACTTGTTCCACATGAGACCAACCACATTTTATTTATATTCTCTCAGAAAATTCCATTCTATTTCACACTGAATTTTATAATATTTACACCCCTTATTTTAAAATATCAAATTATTCTTAAGTAAGGAATTTGAGCAAGCTGCATGACCTCTGAGAATACCACGAGCGATGCCGATGCGCGGGAAGGAAATAGGAAGGAGGGATTTCTGGCGCCAATACTTGATAATGGACGGACGTGTTTCAATTTCAGTCTCAAGCTTAGTCTAAATTATATATTTCGATAACAAATTCTGTTTAAAATTTAATAAATAAAGAACGAATACCACTGTGAAGGAAGAAATCAATGAACATAACACTAGTTAGGATTTAATTTTTAATTTTTAATCGAACCGGCGACCCGCTAGACTACAAGAACATTAATAAGGTGATATTGTATACAAATTATTTACAGCAATTTTTTTATGTCTTATTCATCGACGACGGAGACTTCAGACCTTACGAGATCTCATTAATACTTACTTCATATATGCCAACTATTCATTTTCATAAGCTAAAGCTACTGAAATACTGTACGAGGGGTGTTCAAAAAGAAACCTAACTTTTGCTATAACATCTTTATTACTCATTGTACAACATTTTAAGCACTGTCACCCTCAAAGTAGTCCTCTCTACTGGCAATACACCGTTCCCAACGTTGCTTCCATTTTTGGAAAGCCTCCTGGAACGCACTTTGTGGGATGGCGCGCAGGTCTCTTGTCGCATTGTCCTGAATCTCCTCTATGGTTTAGAAACGACGTCCCTTCAACGTGGTTTTAAGTTTGGGAAACAGGAAAAAGTCTGTTGGGGTTAGGTCAGGAGAATATGGTGGATCGGGCCCTATGGGAGTGTGATGTTTTGCTAGATAGCTGCGGAAAAGGAGCGACGCGTGAGCCGGCGCATTGTCATGATGCAACATCCAAGTTTGGTTTTCCCACAATTCAAGCCTCTTCCAGCGCACAGCATCCCTCAAATGCGCTAGAATTCCCTGGTAGACTTCCTTGTTTACCATCTGACTACGTGGTACAAATTCCTGATGGACAATGCCTTTGAAGTCAAAAAACACAACCAACATCACCTTGATATTTGACCGACTCATGCGTGCTTTTTTTGGACGAGGAGACCCTTTGCCCACCCACTGCGATGACTGCACCTTCGTTTAAATATCATAGCCATGAACCCACGTCTCATCGCCTGTTATGATGTACTTAAGGAAGTTTTCATTGTCATTGGCAAGCAGTTCCTGGGTGATTTCAACACGGGTCCGTTTCTGATCGTCAGTCAACAAACGTGGCACGAGTTTTGTACTGACACGACGCATATCAAGTTTGTCACTCAAAATTTGATGGCATGATCCAACGCTGATGCCCACTTCGTCAGCAACTTCTCGAACAGTTAAACGATGATTTCCACGAATCACAAAATGAACTTTCTCAACATAGTCGTCATCTGTTGATGTGGAAGATCGTCCAGGCTTGGGATCGTCACTGACCGACATTCTGCCATGTTCAAAACGCTTAAACACACTCATAGCACTACGTTCGACTCATAAAGTCCTCCCCGTATGCTAGGCTAAGCGATTGAAATGTCTCTGTAAAAGTTTTGCCAAGTTTGTAGCAAATTTCACACACACACGTTGTTCTTCAAGCTCTTTCATTGTCACTTGGCACTAATCTGACGAACAGCTTGTGCATGTGCTCACTTCAGCGGATGTAACTCGCCAACTAACGGTCAGAGCGAAACGCGGCAAATGGCAGTTTGTTGTCTAAGCCTGCAGCTACGTGCAATCAGTAGCCGCAGCGTGCTCCCTCTGCCGGTTTGGGGGNTTGGTTTCTTTTTGAACACCCCTCGTATTTTGCAAATTTAACATTTTTCTCTTATATAAACATACTAATCTTACAGAACAATCATTAATACTATGAAGAGAAACACTTTTAGCCAGAGTCATTGTTTCAAAGAAAAGCAATGAACTATAAAACAAATATATATTTTCTTTTGTTCGTTGACAACTATGTTTTATTCATTTTAAATTTAATAAATTCATTCTCTCCTTCAAATATATTAGTACGAGTATTATGAATTTGATTTCAGACTGGTTTTATTTTTATGTTACTATTGTTGTGGATCTATTATTTAATCTCATTTTTATATTCTCGTTTTTAATCTGAAAGAAAACTTTGTTCAGATATTAAGCTATACATTTTATTATTTTCTCTCTAATTAAGGTTTTTAGATTAGTCTATAATTTAACTGAATTCAGTCAGGTAGGGTATTTTGAACAATGGGTTTAATATACCAAATATCATGATATTATCTTTATCATAACAACAGCCACTGTGAAATACGTTATTTGTATACAGTATTTATTTTCCCCACCTATTGCTGCTGGATTATCTCACCCCACACTCCCCTCCCCCTGTATTTTTACTAGCGCCTGCACTGACCTGGTGCGGATCTTGCATTTCAGCCCTGAGGATTTCATGTTGAATCCAGTGTTGACAGGGTTGAGATCACACTTTTTATGGATTCTCTTTCCAACATGACCTGGATGTCCCAGGATTAGGAACTATTTCTCGTGCTACTTCCATTATTATTTTTCGAGCTAGTATTATTATTATTATTATTATGAGATTTTAAAATATATTATCTTTAGCAGTACCATATATATATTTTATGTTCTCGTGTTGCTGGTGTACCACACGCTTATTTGACACAAAAACTGTGAGATATATTTCACAATACATAAAAGATACAACATAAACTAGATGTTAAGGCTAGAATGAAAATACAAATGTTATTCACAGCCTCCGAGTACAGATTCTTATGTTAATTTAAACAGACCCATAGCTCCCGTTGATCAACTTTATATTAGGTAAGACTTTCAATTTTAACTTATAAAGTAGAATTATATTAATAAACTACTATTTATATAGGTTTTATACATGTGTTTCTCAAGTAATATTTTAATTTAAAACAGAGTTCCATTTGTAAAAACATCTGAATATAATTGATACTCAGCATTTGAGCGTTATGTCTTAAAACCCTCACACAACATAAACTCCAAACACTGGTTCTGAACTTCTCTAGAAATAAAATGTTAGAGTAAAATGAAATCCCTGGCTGTGTTACGATATTTACTTGGGAAGTTTTGTAGTCAGTAAAAGTTCGTCAATGTACCACCACCTCATGGTTTATTATCAAGTTAGTTTTCCCCAGCAGCTGAGGGATTTGGACGGGATGGTAGGATGGAAAATTCGCAAGTACAATTGGCTTAGTTCTTTTAATTTTATATTTACGTTTTATTAATAGCTTACATGAATTCTTTATCAGGGGAATAAGAGAGAGAAAATAAATACTTAAAAAATAGATTAATAAACTAACTAACTAAATATATATGAAAATGAAATGAGAGAAAAAATAAAATTGAAGCTAAAATCATATATGCTACAAATTAAAAAGCAGAGATAAAGTGAAAAAGGAGTAAAAACGCTAAGGAATGTGTAAAATAATGTTCTACAGCGTTTGAAGACCGAAACCAACCACGTTAATGGTAGTATTAATGGTCACTTAATACATAACCTTTATTTATAAACTCGCATATTAATTGTGATGGTTTATTAATTAAACTTGTAGGTAGTGGAATGGTGAGGCCTGTAACTAGTTTAAGCAGAGTTTGCTTAAATTGTATATTTGATTTGTATCTATCACAAACAGGGCCGTTTTAAGAAAATGTTAGGCCCGGGGCAAAACATTCTGAGGTCCTCCTTTGTATGGCAGTTTTTCAGATTAGCATTAATACGTTATACTATACTGATAGTATACTGTACTTATGTTACTTAATAGTTTTTCATATTTTATGGAACATTTATAAACCCGTTAAATGGCTGTACTCTATTAAATGTAGACAATAAATCCAATTAAGTTGACAAAAGTAAATTCCTCTCTCCACCACTGCATCGTTAGTTTTCTGTAGACCGACAGGGGTAGCACAATGGCGGAGTATTCTACTGAACTGCAGCACATTACACGAATACTGTAAATCTTAAAATTACATAAAGTTAGGGTTTTCAGGAATCTGGAATGGAATACTATCACTAAGTGAATATTTTTTGTGAATTATTTGTTCACCATTTGATGCGGAATTTAGAATAATTGTTGTAGTTTATTTAATAATTTTTGGGGAAATGTAGCCCCCTGGAATGTGAGGCCTAGTAAATTGCCCCCGTTGCCTCCCCCCCTCTCCTAGACGTGGCCCTGTCACAAAGTATAATGTTATTGGGATAAGAATGGACGAAATTACGTTGCCATTGGAGATATGTAGTACAGAATCTAGGTGTGATTTGTCAGGCGAGGAATAATTGGGTGATAACATCATAGGTAGAGTTTTGACAAGCTCGGCTTATCTTACCAACATTTCACGCCATTCCACTGCTGGCAGGTAGGCCTAAGTATGTAATCTTTATTTAAGTTGGACTTCTCAGATAAAAGAGTATCTAGGGGTCTAGTCCATCGATTCTTAATACTTGTTAGAGCTATAAGCATAGATTCACTACGGTAATTAAATAGGAATTAAGAAGGTATAATTTCAGGGGAAATACATCCAAATTTGAATGGAAGGAGAGGGTGAAACAATTTAGGACAAAACCACCCTCAGTACACCCGGATGAGATTCAAACCCCGATCTTCCCATCAATGGAAATCCGTTCTAAAGCGAGCGTGAGGCGTTAGATATGTGACCACCGATGCGGGATATAGGTTATATATAGTCTTATAGAATAACAAAATAGTCGATAAGTGTTTAAGCAAAAAGAAAAAAAAAGTCCGTCGTCTATATTTAAATAGGCAGTGCTTTAAAAGAATTAGGTTAGTCGAGTAAACAATTTAACTGGGTACTATACATACAGTTAACCATTAATACAATCAAAATAATGAACTTAGCTTGACACACAAGCTAAAACCGCATTCATACCACAATGAAATTACACTCAATACACTTACAACTAGTGAAAGATTGCTCTAAATTATGAGACAAATCAGGATGGATCAGTGTTAGAGCACTGACTTTCAAAACCAAAGTTACCTGTTTCGAGTACAGTGTCCAGAATGTCATTTATGAGTTTGTATCAAACTATCTCTTAAATTTGCTTATTCTGCCCGAGTGAATAAGATTATTTCAGAACACGAAATGTTTCAATACTTCTTTTTCCAATATAAGTACCTACGGTTCTGTTTTGATACTTCATAGTGGTTAGTGAAAATCTTCTAACTCAATCAAATGAAAGGTTTTCAACCAACATTAATTAAATATTCATTTCAAATTTACCTAAAACGTAATGCCGCTTACTAGTTGGTTTCCCCCAATTTAAATTGTTTAGATTACATAGAATGATTATGTTCCGATTGTACATAAAAAAGAGAGAAAACTTTCTAAACCAACATCTTTATAAATAAAATCGCTAGATATTATATAAATAATAGGTTTTCTTGCATTTAAAATAAATGCACTTTCATTGAAATGTTAGCTTTATTGGGTTAAATCATAATTCGAAATAAAATACTCTTATGTTTCACGTACAGTAAATTCCTCAACATTATTTGGAATTTGAATTATTAAAACCAAACCACTTCTTTTAACCATTTGGAATAACCAATATTCTGTTGAGCTATATTTCACAGGCCTTAAAACTATATATTTTATGCTATCACTAAACTTGGTTATTCGCTCTTTATGCTACTCTCTAACTTCCACCTCTCTTTCATTTTTCCTTTCTCCTATCGCACCCTCTATTTTATCTCCCTGCCACTTTCTCTCCAATTGTCTTTTTATTCCTTTTCTCTAATTTATATTTAAATATCTCATAGCCATCTGTTCACCTGCTTCTAAACTATATACAGGGTCATCGAAAAAGGTGTTCAGAAATTCATAGCCAAAGAGCTTCAGAAATATTTGACTGATCTACGTGATTTTTGCTGTAAAATCGGCAAGTTTTTTTCTGTGTAGCAAAAAACAACACTGGCATTGGGTGCGCAGTAACAAAAGCTCAACCGCCACACCATCAGTAAGATGTCGAACGTGCAACAGAAATCACAGTGTGTGTTGTGGTACGCTGAGTTCAAATTTGTTGTACAAGTGCAACATCATTTTCGACGTACTTATAGGCAATATGTGCCTACACACAAGACTATCATTCGTTGGTTTAATTAATTTAAAGAAATGGGCAGTGTTGTCATAAAGAAATCTTCAAGCCGACCGTCAGCATCTGAAGAGACTGTGGAATACAATATTGAATGCGAAGCCTGAAAAAGTAAATTGATCATCGTAGGTTTTAGCCTGTAATTACAAATCCATTAAGAATAATTGTACTTCATAAGCGTTCACGATTTCAGGGATACAAGATTCAGGTTAAACATGACTTTAAACCAGAAGATCATCCTAAACGTGTTGAACTCGCTACATTCTTGATAAATGAAATTGACAATGACAAAAATTACATAAATTGGGTATTGTGCAGTGATGAAGCTACTTTTCAAGTATGTTACTGTGTTAATCGTCGGAATTTACTGTAGAATTACTTGGAGATCACAGCAACCGAACGAGATTTACGAGTATGTTTGGGAAAGTTCCAAATTGATCATGTGGTAGGGTTTAATGTACGATCACGTAGTAGGCCCTTTCATATTTGCAGAAATTACAACTACAGGCAACATTTATTTTGACATGCTCATAAAATTGGTTTTTAATTTTATGGAAGACACATAGATAAAATCAATTTCTGTAGTTTTCTAGCAAGATGTGCACCCCCTCATTCTAGTCTAAACCAGCGCTAATCCCTCAATGAGAGGTTTCCAAACCAATGGATTGGTGGAGGTGGCCTTGTATCTTTGCCTCCAAGAAGTCATGATCTGATGCCATTAGACTTTTTCATGAGGGGCTACGTAAACAACATTGCTCGCACAGAAAATATTTATGACTTGAACCAACTTAAAGAGAGAATCAACCCCGCTCTAGAGAATATAAATAAAGCCTAAAATAATTCAGCGCACCCGGACATAATGTACTTCCGCTTAGATATATGCATAGCTATAAAAGATGATAACATTGAAACATGTTAAGGCGGAAAATAAAACTTGTGGTTTATCTGTACACTTTAAACGATAAAACTCTCACTTTGTTCAATTGTGTTTATAGATGTTTTATTATGAAATCCGGATATATTTTTCGATTACCCTGTATTACAATATTTACTTCATGTTTTATTCACTACTAAACCTTTACTGCCATACACTCTTTGAATAATTCCTTTCTAAAACCCTATATTCTAAAATCACTGTTTTATTCTCTTTTTGAAGCAGTATTACTCTCACTTTTTAACATTTTCTTAAACCGTCTATTCTATTCTCTGATTAAATTTATCTTCCAATAATTTGTCTTATTAGGATTACATCCTATATTTCACCCAATCTTCTACAATTTATTTTATACTTATATATCATATGTATTGAACTATTTTATTTATCTATTTTTTCTCTCTATATTTGTTGCCATTTATTAGATATTCAATTAGTATTTCCTTAATCATTATTGTTTGTGCATTAATTTATTGTTAGATCAGTACCATTAGTCTCTACTTCATGATTCAGTCCTCTATGCTATCTCTTTGGATAGTGCTTCTTTATCTAGGTTCTCTATGACTCGAAATTAGTTAGTTTTTGTTTTGTCTTGTGATGTGATTGTTTTGTTGTTGAGGTTTAGCCTGTTTTTTTTGCTGTTTTCTTATATTTTCTTGAGTCCTTCCACCTTCATTAACCTGTCCTCACTCTTGGAGGCAACAAGAACTTACCTGGACCCCTCTAGGTCTATTGTTTTCCCGCCAAATGTCGCTGGCGTGGTTTTTCATTCTGAAGATTTAGTGAGTCGTGCGCTGAGACTTGATAGACCCATAAGTGATATATAGGTTCCGTGAACTTTCACCTGGAAGCGGTCCAATCTCAGTTATTCGTGTGCGTGTGTTAATGAAATTGACTGCTCCAAGACAATACCAATCAGACAACATAAAGTGAAGATGAGCTGACTCTACCCATTCCCATTCCACCATACAGCCCATTTGTCCGTGTTCGTAACACTGGTCCTCCAGAGGTTTTTAGTTTTCAGTTCTTGTGATTTACGCTACACTTATCTTATATTTGAATAATCCTTTAGTTGACTTTATTCCACCCTATATATTTATTTTGTTTAATCTTTTAAAGCAATTCTCTCTTACACATGCTCATTAAAATTTACTTCTACTTATATCTGCAGAATTCTTACATCCTTCGTGAAATATACTATTTCCTATCTTACAAGACACGTTGATGGTCGAATAGTCTAAAGCGTGAATCTCGCAATAGACTGGGCTGTTGATCATGGAGAGAAAAAGGAGAGATCGTGGTTCTGATCCCGTTTGGATATAGAGAGGATTTTTTTAAAAGAGTTTCAAAATTTTTATCAACAGAAATACTGGTACACTTTCTCTAAATTTAACCTTCTTCCTCTATAGCGCATTAGCATAGTTAGTAAATTTATGTATAATCTGAAAGAGTGAGATATGGTGACAAAAACAAAATCAAAACAACTTTCTTACACTCTGTGTAAAATGTACTCTATTGTATTAATATTCAAAACTCTTGCACCCTCAGTAAAATATACACTCTAGTTTCCTAATAATATGTATATTATTTTATAACAGTGTTGTGTTGAGGCATCCAGATTTCACCCTAGCAGAGCGGCAAACAGACTGTATACAGGCCTACAGTATAAATATGTCTGAATATATCTCTCTGACAAGTAAAACTACCATATATTGACATTATTCAACATCTTTAAAACTTCAACAGACTATTTTTTACCAATGTATAAAGATGTAAGATAAATATTATTCTGGTATTTAAAATATGCGGACTATTATATGTTTATGTGTACGTGCATATTTTTAGTAAATCGATGTAGTACAATCATATTACAATTATTCTCCTGCTATTTATAATCCATTCACTGTAAAGCCATTAGATGACACACACATTATTTATTTTGAGCCTCACAAATAAACAACAATCATTCATGATCTAATTAATAAAAATATAGGTCTGAAGGTATACCCTTCTGAATAGAAATTTATTCTAATTAATTTATGAATAAAACCTGCCATCAAAGAAAAACTCACAGGCTCAGCTTATACGCTCCCAATAAATCCCTTTTGAAACTTAATTTACATAATAATTGTCGAGGGAGAGAAAAACAAAACGGGTTTGATTTTCAATATTAATGTGACGTTTGTGTTTTTCACTAATTCCCTTGTCACTCAATTCCTCTCTGTAATTGATTACCTTTGTGCATAGTGTTAGCTGATGTCAAAATGTCTATTTATCAATTATCGTGTTGACAGGTGGTAATACTAACTTTCTATAGACTAGGGTTGGTGTCGTGGCTGTAAATCCAAAACTCAATACTGATCAGATACTTTTATCTCTGGGGGGACTAATAATTTTTTCTATCACCACGTCTTACTACCCACCTGTTCAGCTCATATGCATATGAACTAAGAACTCTAATGAGTTATGGATGAGGAAGGTTGAATTTAGAGTAAAGCTTGATTCACACGTTCATTGATAATATAAAGCAGAACAGATTCAGCTTTCTATTATCAACGAACATAGCAACTCACACGTTGTATGTTGACCCAAGATTCATTGCAACGCTAAATATAAACATCTGATTATCAACACATTTTATTTTCTTGTGTATTTCAAACTATGGCACAATCCAATACATCGATACGCACGCCGTGGATCAAATAAATCCACACTTTACATTAACTGGATACTTAAAATCTCCTCCCAAAGGCAAATGAAGCTGTCTGCTCGCTTCTGGCTTTTGAGCTCATGCGTGATCAAATGCGCATGCGCACTGGCGTGAAATGGTTGGTTCTCTCTTGCCGAACATATCAGGCAGACCGGACAAAGTAGAGATGAGTTGAACTTTAGCGGAACAACTCGTGCCGATGAGGCGGAAAACTTGTGATTGGCTTAGAGCTCGTCACGTGACCCCATCTCCTCTGAGCTTGTTTTTTTGGCAAACGTGTGAATCTACAGTAAGTGTGCCAGTATTTGCGTGGAGGGTGAGTGAAAACCATTTAGGAAAAAATACCTTTAGTACACCCGACTGAGATTCGAACCAGAGTTTTCTTCTTATCAGCAGTCTATTATAACACGAAAGTGGCGTCTTACAACATGCGGCCACTGGAGCAGTTGACTTCTGGTGAATTTTCTTGAAAATCATCTCCCCCAAACTGTATCCATATTAACTAGTGTAAGTTTTAAATAGCTCAATCAGTCTGGACGTTATAGAGTATAATTTTAAAAAAAGGTTTAATATACCTTCCTTGTCATAAGATTCAAGTTTTTACTACCAGAAATTACAAAAAACTAAAAATAAGCTATACATAGTTGTTGAACAATATGAGTCAATTTGTATTCTAATCGTAAAGAGCATCGAAATCAAATTCATTCAACTGTGTTTAGTCTCATGCTGAAGTGTTTAACTAATAGTCCAGAGGTTCATAGTAATTATATGTAATGGTACACTTAGGAAATATTGAGTGGATAGAATATAAAATATATGCTTTCTGTGTTTTAAAAATTATTGAGTCCAAGTGCGATATGTGCTGGTTTTAGAAATCAAATCCTCAAAATAAATAGTTTTTATAAAATTTTGGACTAATGTGATTCAAAGAATAAAGGGTAGAAGAACAATGCACTCATATAACAAGTGATTTCTATCAATATTTAATTATGAACAAAGGAATGTTAGCTTTGATGATTTAAAATATACATTCAAGTATTATTTTTGCTAAAGAAAAAAATTCTTATTTTTTTTCTCGAAATAACATGACAAAAGCATGTCCAAAATCTAAACCATTAATTTTCTGGTGGTTCCTAAATCTATGTAATAACTGAGAAAACTTTGTATATTAGTTAAAAATCAATAAACTAAGTACACACACACATTCATGTATGGCTTTATGTAGGTATATGACCCTATATCTATATACAAATATATTATATACATACATGTACAGGTGTTTGGAAACTCAACGCCCAAACTGCGCATATAGTTCGAATCAAAAGTTATACAGAATCCCTATACACTTACATCCAGCAAACTATGCTAATACCATTACATTGTACTTAAACTTTCGGCGCCCAGTGCTGGGAGAGAAAATCTGTGCAAGCATGTGTATATAAAATGTTGCATAGGAGTTAGGTGCGTGGCACTTCTCATGTAATAATGGCAAGCATTTTCTGTGATGTAGGACCGTTAGTGATAGCCCTCAGAATGTATTGCCATTTCTAGATGGACAGGTGTGTTGTTTACTATTAATATTGTGGTATGTTCTGCTGCTGTGCTCCAAGATGTCGAGGTTTGTAGTACCACACGCCTAACTCCTACGCAACTTGTTGTACACACATGCTTTCACAAATTTATCCTCCCGGCGCTGTACACTTCAACTTTGAACACAATTTAATGGTATTAGCATAGTGTGCCGGATGTAAGTGTATGGGGGTTTTGTATTACTTTTGGTTTAAACAAGCTGTATATGCAGTTTGGGCTATGAGTTTACAAAAATCCTGTATACTAAGCGTTATATTATACATATATCATATACATAGCTGGCACAAGGTTTCCTGTGCTATATGCGCCCCAGTTATGCTCAGTACCATATATCTGCTTATCCATCACCCTGTCTACCAACACGCTTACCTATTCCCCCATTTATCTATATTATTTATCAGTCTACTGTATATTATCTTAATTTATTTTATGATGTGTTAATAACATAAAGTTTTTTTAAAATAAATTTACTATAGTAGTTGGCTAATCTTACTTGTACCTACTGTAAATTATTGTTTGCTTCAATAATCCCCCTTTCTTCCTTTTGCTCCCGTAAACGTTTTCACAAGTTCTTTTAAATTCATATAATACACAATATTTTCTTCAAAATGATTTGTAGCTAGCCAACAGTCGGCCTGTGCTGTTTTAATATGAGAGTTGCTCTAATTATGTTTTTAATTAGAACCAACGTGACTAGATTTGATATAAACATGGCGTCAATATTTGGGTTTCTACGGGAGAGCTAATTACTTGGAGACACAACAAAGCGAGCCTGGACAGTGTAGATAAAATACGACAAACTGAGGGGCCTAATATAAAATATATATTTACAAGTTAGCTGATCCTGTAAATGGAATGTAGCAAGCTTACCTTGTATAATTATACTCTTGTATAGCTCATAATATGGGGTCAAAGTGTAATCCTTCAAAATAAGACTGATATGATTCAGCGTAAGCGCAGTGTAGCTTTGCCGAAAATAATCGTGCAAAGTCTATACATTTTTAACAAATTGATTGGCTTGTTAGAGGAAGCTAAAAGCTGAAAAAATATCTGCTTGGCTTAAGATAAGTTATTTATAATTAGTTAATTACATAATATTAGTCTGATAATAAGAATTAAAATTAGTAATTTTTCAATTGAAATAAAAACCATTACAATTCATTCTCTATATTAAAATTGACAATACTAGGGCGCGTAAAACCTGCTTGCAGACCAGAGACACTCTCCAGATGTTGCCAAGACACAGAAAAAAGTAAAATAAATAATATTACTTACAATCAAGATAGATGATGACCCGCCACGGTGGCGTGGTTGGCTAACGCGCTAGTCGTGTTGAGATCGACTGCTGAGGACGGGGAGATCGAGGTTCGAATCTCGGTCGGGTGAACTGGGGGTGATTTTTCCCAGATGGTTTTCCACTCTCCTTCCACGCAAATGCTGGTTCACTTCCTCTAATTCAAACTTCCTAATTCCTAATTTATCAGCGTAATTAGTACTTAATACGTATAACCCGAACGGGTAGTAAGACGCGGTGCTAAATAATACATAAAATAATAAGATAGATGATGGGCACCTAAATCACCAGTAATGATATAAGATGTAGTTTAAGCTATACTACATATACATCGCGGGGTTTTCTAGCCATGGTATACGATTTTAAATTGGTGACCTGGCGGTCTAGGTGTAAGGTGTCAGACTTCTGTGCTGGCGGCCGGGGTTCAATCCCCGGTCCTGGCACAGATTTATCTGATTACCAAACCTTTCCTTCACCTCTGACAAGACATCTTGTGAATGTGGGGAATGCCAGGCCACCACCGTGGTTCGGATTCCACGTTAAACTGTAGGTCCTCCATTTCATCTCACAATCACCCTACCATTACACATTAGCGTAAGTGCGTATAACCCGAACGGGTAGTAAGACGTGGTGCTAATAATAATAATAATAATAATAATAATAATAGCGATTTTAAATGTTAAATGCGAATTGCTCCCCACTCCCCCTTCCGGACAGTTCCTTCTGTCTCTTGTCGAGTCTCTGGAAACAAGATGTGTTTTCTTTCTTGTGTGCGGAGTAAAAAAAAATCTTGTTGACTGCGAACTTGTCAGGACTTGCATGTAACCAATTAATTATTCTTGGTCAAACATGCCAGTTCTAATTCTTTTTGTATCTTTAGTTCGAATTCAATGGTCAATATAAGAGCAATTATTCTACATAAGGAATGAATTATCATTTTACCCCCTCCTATTTAAATGAAATTGATGGTAAGATATTTTCCAAATCCAACCTCCTCAGTTAATGCTAGTTAAAAGCGATCTACTAACACCTTTGGTTCGAATACAACCCTGATAATAATCCCCAGAATGCACTATATACATTATTATTATTCCACATCTGAAATTAATTATATTTTAATCACCTCCTCATAATTTATGGTTTAATTTTTTTTACTAAATCCACTGGTACCAGACAACCTTCTTCTTATATGTTATGTTTTGAGTTTTCAACAATTCTCTCCAGGAGAATGTTGGTACAAATTCACTTCTATGTAAACTCTCTTACATACAAGTAGCTTTAAGCTTTAAAATTTTAAGCTCAGGGGATGAGTTTCAATCCCTTTATTCCCGCAAATGAAGAAAGGTTTCTTCTAAATTTAACCTTTATTGAAGAACAGAACAAGATATATTTTTTTAACTTCATGAATTGGATCTTAATTCTTAAAAACTTCCGAAGCGGGTTAGCAAAACAGTCGTTGTGTCATGAACCAAGACTCCACGTGAGGTAAAACTATGTCTCGGCCAGAGTTTTTTTGTCAAGCCTGTTCTCTATTTGATAGAAGCCATGTATTTAAGACTAGCTATGAAATATTCCTAGCGGTGTTTTGAAAAATCAATCACAAATATATAATATCAAACATCAAAATAATTTATTCTAAGTATTATATCCACAAGGACTGTTGGGAAACGTCCCCCTATATAATTTTATTATATACTTTTATGTATGCTGTACAGTATAGGAAACTGCTTTGTATTTATGTTCTCTATCTACTGATGGACTTACGATCTCTATTTTATGACAACAATGTACTAAATATAGGCTAACTTTTACTTAAATAATTATATGTTTCGCCACATTATTAGTGCCAAAATAGGGAATTATGGGTTATAAAGTATATTCATAATTAAGATACGAAACTGACTGCCGGGAGAAGTTATTGGAATACTCTAGAATTGGTTTGATTCTTCAAGAGATCAAGGTGTACTGAAAACACGTTATGTAGCATTCCATCACCGAAGTACGAGTAGTAAACTATCACCAAAATAAGTAACTGTTTACAGCTCAAACTACTTCAAGTATATATGCAGCTGTATGTTAAAATAAGTAAATGAAAGGCGAAATACTCTGTTTGTAATAGGTAGGGGTCTACGTAACTAACGCATTTTTATTTGTTGTTAAATGCTACTTAAATACTATACCCCTAGAGCATAGTCACAGTGTAATAGTGCCATTTATAAGCAAATTTGTGATACTCCAGATATGCAGCTTGATCATTAATATGAATGACCGAGACGATACTTCGACACTAGTGAACTATATGCGTCAAAGTATTACAGAATGCTACACGTTTTACGAATACAATAATTAATGACTTCGTGGACTCCACGTCCACTGACGACTACGAGAACTACCAATAATACCTTCAGGATACCTTGGAACATCTAATTAGTTTAGATGATATACTTCACTACTTACTTACAGGTGAAGAATATGAGGCCGCTGTGGAATACAGAGGCTTTCAAACGCATAATTCATAAGGCTACTAAAAGTATCGTACATAAAATAGCCGCATCCATTTCCATTACATTACAGCCACGCTTGCTTAAGGGATGGTTAAACCGACAGTGAGTCTTTTCACCACAAGACTACAGCCATTTTAGTGAAATTTAAAAATGTGATCACGCTTCTGGGAGCAATTCGAGTCGTCTTTTGACAAGAACCCACCATTTTCACAAATTGATAAGTACGTTTTTCTAAGGATACTTAGAAGGCAAGTTGAAGCACTCAGTAGCTGGTATTCCTGTAACAGGGGACACGTGTGCAGATACAAATAACATTCTTCAATCAGGCTACGGTGATGATAACAGAATAGTTTAGGTTCATCTACATTTAAAAAGCATACAACCAATTCAACACTTTACTCCAGACTAATTGATCACCACACAGTACATCTAGCGCAACTGGCGAATTCAACCACATCAATCACTATGGGAAAATGTAAGCTGCTATGGTCGGGTCTTAGCCAAATGGATACTTCGCACCTTCCCGGACGACGCTTGCCAACGATGGGTTGTTTACACCACTAGAGAAAAGGTTTAAGAAAGAGAAATACAGCAACTCAGAGAATGTATAAATGAAGAAGTAGATGGACCACTTATCACTCTTCAACCCCATAGCTTTAAGCTTAAAGCAGCTACAATTCACGTTCACTCTAAATCTAAAAGAGAAGAAAAGGAAGTAGCTAAATGATTCATTCTGTGTCTTTTGTGAATGTGGAGGTCACTGAGTGCAAGAATGCAAGAGATAAAGGGCGCAGAGGACCAAATACAGAAACTAAAGGCCACTAATAGTTGCTTTCTTTGCTTGGTTTGCTAGCTTACATCTTGCTTTGCTAGGTTACATCTTAAACAATTGTGACAAGAATACCAAGGCATTTTTTTTTTCAAAATGCGAATACTTCACCATTAGTATATTAGTAGTAAGGTACAGACATTTAGCACTTCCGTCAGCAAGGTATACATCTCTTTACCAAAATTCACTTATCTACAAACGGCAGGGATTTGGATCACAATGTAACAATACAAGGGTTGTATTGTACAATCGAAGCCCTACCCAACCCGATGCTTCATAGCCAATCTTCCGATTCATACTACCCACTCCGAGAAACGTCGACATTAATTCAAATCACCTACACTAGTATTCTTCACTATTGTAGTTCCATGTCACTTCAAGCACTATACAAACAATATATTTCAATATATTTCACTATCAACTCTCGACAGTGTAAACTGTTCATATACGTACCCTCTGGATAAGCTGGCTTTCACAGCCTAGTAGCCTGGCTGACTTCAAAACGTATTAAATCGAGGAACGGGGCAACCTTGCCTTGATGTATCAACACTCGATGTTCCGACCTGGCTGACTTAGATGCATCTGATGGGCGGTTTTCCTGCACACCTGAAGAAAAGAAGACGAAAATATGGCTGGCCCCTGTGGGCAGGTTGGAGCAACAATCACCTGTTCTCTGACGTCAGCAGCCAATCAGTCAAAAATATGTTTTTTCAACAAAACAGAGAAGCGTCTACCCGAAGCGGGATGACCAATCAGCGACCTACATGAAAGTTGGTGTACGTGCGGAAGACAGCATGATCCTCCCAAAATGTGGCGTCACCCGGCTTAAAATGAACTATTCGTACCAAAATACCTACGTAGTTAGCTCACTATATAATATGGATGTTTGGAATATATTATTAGACTATTGAACTCGGCCTCGTAGAGGATGAACCTCTGTCAAATTTATTAAATGTAAGACTATTGAACTCGGCACCGGCGAGGATGGACCTCTGCTAGATTTATTAAATATTGTACTTTTTAGACGCCATGATGGATGGACTGTGGATATTATTTTATAACGTCAGGAGACGACTTCTAATATTCTGGACACTGTAAAGGAAAGTTAAAATACTTGGCTAATATTTTTTGTTTAAATTATGGAATTATAACGGTTTAATTTAATTTTGTTATAGTCGAGATAGGCTGATATTTGTTTATTAGTTGTGGGCATTATTTAAATGCGATTTTCAATCTAAATGTAACTTCAGTTCATGTCGCCACTTAAGGGCTTGTTTCTTAAAGATGTAAGTAATTTTTTATGTTTGCTGTTCTAAATTAACGTAATATTAATTGACATATATTAAATTCATTTATCTTAATTATCTAGACTTTCCGTATTATTCTTGCTTTTGTTGTTGTACATTTAAATTAATTTATTTACAATTCAATATTTTGTATAACGTAAATTTGTCAAACTTCTAATGCTCATTAACTTAATATCATTGTTAGACTTTGTTTTGTAGTTAAACGATGCCGATTCAAGCAGTCTCGCCTTAGTTTGCATTAGGTTTGAGATGTTAAACTCTCGTGTATATTTTAACGTAATGTTTGTAGTTAAAATATGTATTGTATTACTTGAAGGTACTTTCATTTTGTGTAAAACTTGATATTTAAAGTCGAGATATTTAAATTAAAAGTATGTAAGCTAATGATATAACTTTACTTTGGAAAGGTTAATGTTTTCGTAACGTCTGTAGATAATCAGACGCTCTTCAAGCCATATAAACGCAGTGAAGAAGGAATTGCATGGGGCAGCCAAGTGGAGGATTATTTTAGCCGCATTCTCCCATTAACGAGGTACACCATCCCATGCAGTATAAATCGCACCAAATTAACTGCCTGAGGTGCTCGCAACATTTCTACGTTTCCGATTACTTTAACAGACAATAATTGTCGGTGACGTGAATCAGCCATCTACACAGTTTAATTTGGATTGGAATGATATGGATATGAAGAGATTCTTATGTAACTCTGTCACCCAGGTTACTGAAGGAAAATAATAGTTTTACAGTTGATATATAACAGCCTACAGCTTTACTCGACTCCTATTTGGACTCCTTCACAGCCCCACCCGTTTGTTAGCATCATTACGGGAATGGACCACCATTCAGTCACAACATTCCCCAAGGTGTCAACATCTTTAGAGCACATCCATGTATGACTTCACAGCCAGTGGAGAAGATGACGATGATATCATTAAGATATACTATGAACGAACTAGTATACTGAAACAAATACGACTTCATTTGTCAAAGCTAGTTAGACATTATGCGCCCCTAAAGGATATATGGAGATACGAAGGCATAGAGATTAAGGCAGACACACCAGTTCTAGTAGTTAACTGGAACACTCAAATTATTCCTACAAAGATCTTCTTGACATCGCAAACAGTCTACCTGGAGAGTATACTACAAAGATACAACTTTAACAATCACATTCTGGACTCTACAATCCACTTAACCTATTTTCACCAGTGCCCATGGTAGGAAAACTTATTTTTCAAAATACTTGGCGCAGAGGAATAGAGTGGGATGAAATTTCCCCAGAAAACATTGGAGTGTGCTGGCGCAGCTGGGCATAAACTCTTTATCATCGTTAATCTCTGCAAATCCACCAAGGAGTAGGGATATCAGGAATAAACAGTTCACACGTTCATATCCTTCACGACGCATCATAAAGGGCATATAGAGCGGTACTATATCTTTGGTTCACATGTGTCTTGGTATCAACCTGATATGCAGTAGGCTAAGAACAGACTTGCACTAATCAAGAAGGTAGCCCTTCGGCGACTTGAACATCTCACTATTTTTTTGTCAGGAGACAAACTTGTTAGGAGCCCATCGCGTCTTGAACTATCTCCAGGACCTGAGAGCCTTCATTGGACATACCAGTCCTTCCCTTCTTGGCTCAGCTAACGAGCGCGAAGAATCTTTCCGGATTCACTCAGAGACGTAGCGGACGTTTTCATTTCACGAGAAAAGTTTTACGCCTGATAATTCGTCGTGTTTAAAAAAATATGAGAAT
Organism: Timema californicum; assembly: GCA_902141385.1. Classification (NCBI taxonomy): domain Eukaryota; kingdom Metazoa; phylum Arthropoda; class Insecta; order Phasmatodea; family Timematidae; genus Timema; species Timema californicum. Next base: position 28,042 of record CABFOW010005783.1, read on the forward strand.
ATTTATAAACCCCTTCTCCCGTTTAGTACTTCAAGTTAACACCTTTTATTTCTGTCCAGCCTCCAGTCAGATGTCAAACTATTGTCCCGGAGGCAATCAAACCAAGAAGCCTCTCCACCTGGTGTAACCTTGTTACAACGTGACATGGAAGAAATATTAACACTCACCAGGCCAGCCCAACTTGACTCGTTCCGACTCCACTACAATACACACCGGAGACTCTCGTCACCCCAACATCCACGCTCGACAGAACCGGGGTTCGTACCTCATCGCTGGCCGTGTGGTTGTGCTCCCCCCACCTCTCCTCCCAAGTGGAAGAGAAGCAGTGACCAGCAGTCTACGCGCGTCGTTCTGCCGCATTGCAGATAAAACTTCCATGGACTATTTTTCAACGTGCAAACGACACCCATTGGTTCTCGAGATTATTCTCAAATACTCCCCCCCTTCCCTTGTGTTTGTTCCTAGCCCTGAGAACACATGTTTTCACAGAATGTATATAATGGCGTGAGCCCAGAGGAAAGACACACATTACGCTATGGGCTTTCAAAGGTAAATAGCCTAACTTTTGTAGGCTCGACGCTATATTCCAAATTCTTTTTGGCTTTTATCTACAATCTTTCAAAATTCAATTTATATCAACCACTAATGTCTTTTGTAACTATATATTACGTCAGCCCTTAAGGCAAGGTTTACTTTATAGATGTTTGGTCTTCTGGTATTTTAGAAATCTTTAATGTCTGAGGATTATTTATATTTGCCGCCTTGTTTCATGTCAAGGTTGGATAAATGTGGGACCGCGAGTCGGTGGGAAAGTTCATGATTGTATGGACGCCATGTTAGGTGTTAGAGTTAGGTTAGTTCTTTGTATATTTGCTGGTGTCTATCTTTATGTATTAATTAAATGTGGGGCCGCGGGCCACACAGGACTCATATTTCTGAGGACATCTTGTTTGCTATTAAAGCGTTTAGGAATCCATACGTATACTTTAAACTTTAGGAAATGCCAAGTTTTAGCATAGTGTGGATGTCATTGTTAAAGTAAGGGACGTGAGCTGTGGTCTCACCCTATGTTACGAATCATGAGTAGGGGTTGTCTCTCTGCTCATGTTGTCGATTGACTATTTTATGTATTATTTGTTATTATGAAACTGGAGACCAATTTGTTAGGGTTTTTTGCTGTTTTCTGAAGACGCCATTTTGAGGGTGTCTGATTGTAAGGAGCCGCCTGTTGTTATTATTGTCGTAAGGCCCTTCAGGCCCCGGCGGTGTCCCTTGTGCCTTGCAGCCCTTCTGATGTGTGGTTTCTCTATTACTCTTAAGTGTCACTCCCCCATTGAGTTGTATCATGTTTTCTTTGACAATAAAATTATAACTCTCTTGTGCTTACCTCTGTCTTGTCATTTATTTTGTGGGAAAATGCTGGGGGTAGGTTACACTGGTATCCAAGAAAGGCTACACTTTGGCAGAGCCCCCTTTATTTCCTGCTCCGCTCATAGATTCTGACATCCCTCCTAGAATACTCCTCTTGCAGACCGGCCGGCTCCTATATGCCTTTCAAATACCCTAAACTCAGTTCCCCAAACACTCCCTCTTCACCTGTAGATTCTAGAAAAAAATTCCCTATGTTAGATACACAAGGACCGACAGATACGTTTAAATAAATATCTTGGCTATAAGTCACCAGATTAGATTTACAAGGACAAATATTTTAAATAAATGAGCTCTAAGTCATCAGATTAGATCTACAAGGACAGACAGATACGTTTAAATAAATATCTGAGTTCTTAAGTATGTAAGATCCACAAGGATGGACAGATACGTTTAGTAAAATATCTGAATTCTAAGTCTCCATGTTAGATACAAAAGGACAGACATATACAGTACGTTACAATTATGGATATAACTGATACATCTCCTTCTTTTCAGTCCAGTATGATCAGTTGTCAACCCTCATTTCTTCCAGTCAAACGTTATGAAGTGTTAGTAGTCATTTTTTCCAGTACAACATTTAATTATTATTTATCAAATAATTCTATAATTTTACTGTGTTACTGCTGACTTAAAAGTAAGGTCATATTTAAATTAGTTAATGTAACTTATTATCCTTCGAGCTATATTATTTTTAAGTTTTAAGAAAATACAGTAAATATAATTATTTTAGGAGCTGAAACATATTGTAGAAAATACTAAAATTGTAATAATATAATATATTGTTACACTCCACTTTTAAGTACTTACATTGTGTTTCTTCTCTTAATTGAATATAATAAAAAAAGAATAAGTTCTCTGAAAATATTCCGAAGTAATAAAACGTAGCTTACAATAAAAAAAAAATTAAGGTTTTATATTTGTAAACTTTAGCAATCTTGAAAGTGTTGTGAGAAAACCGTTGACGTAAGTTTCCAGAACAGACTGTGTGCATCCAACACAAGACAGTCAGACATTTTCTTAATCTTTTCCGCCACAAGACAAAATACTTTGACTCAAACTCCTTAAAATATTAAACCACAATATTCACGGTTAAACTGAGTGAGAAAGGATAACTTTAGTATTATAACTTTATTTTAAATGTACCAAAACACTTTTAAGAGTCCTAGGGATTAGAATGGTAGCTTTACTTACTATTTTAATTGAATCTTAAAACTATATAAAATCAACAAAAATATTTAGTTAATTAAATTTACATTTATATTGAGTTCATTAATTCTACTTAATGGTTTGTTATATGATCATTAATTTATTATTAATTTATTTTATTCTGGATTTTCAAATGTTTACATTTGGGAGGCAGGGAATAGGAAGATTATAAAAATGTGCCAACATTTGCCTAAGAGGAGAGTGTAAATCCAATAGAGGTAAAACTACCCCGATGTGGATATGTTTATTCCAATTTATGCGTGTAAGTTGACAGTATGCTTGAGATACATCCACTGGTTTTTGCCTATGAAATAAAAGTGCCTTTTAAGCTGTTTGTTGACGAACAAATACTACTTGTGGAACAAAAATATTATTCCGTTATAGATCTTTATCACTGTCATGCCTTTATAAATGAATGGTACAAGTTCCACCATTTGAAGATTTTTTGCTATAGTGCTCTAATTATTATTTACTTCAAAATTCACCTGGAAATTGAGATATGAAACATTTTTGTATGGAATTCCTAATAGGTAGGCATCAGTTTATTACTAATACATTTTTATTAAATAAAGGGTTTTAAACTAGGTGTTGCCATTATATAAATAGTTAGGACTCCAACCACAAGCACTTTTAATATTACTAAAGAGCAACGAATCAGAAACTTTTTGGATAAGCTTATCTTTAGGCTCCACATTTAGGATTACTAAAGAGCAATCAATGGGATATTATCTAGACAAACTCCTAGAATAAGCTCTCTTTTTTAACCTCACTAATGATTATTCAATTTGAGATTTTCTTGGGAAATCTTATAAGGTCAACTCAAACCTTTCTTTGAGTTCTACTAAAAATCCATCAATTGGAAATGTTATAGAAATACTCTTAATACCAGACCTCACTTTAAGACGTATTACGAAAGAAAGATCTATGAAAGATATTCTTGACAAACTCATAATTGCCAAACCTTCCTCTTAGTACTACTAGCAGAGATTGAGACTTTATTGAAACATTTTTAGTGATAAGCATCCATTTTAGTCTTGCATACAATCTATCAATTCGATGATTTATACACAATTTCTTAGTAACAACCTCGTTTTAAATATTTACTAGGAGTTGCTACTGATGAACTTTTGAGATGAAATCCGAGTAAACTTAGCAGCCTTGCATTAAATACTAAAAACGAGCATTACATTTCTTGACAAACTACAGCCTTAAGTCTGTTATTATATTAATACAATTATTTTTATTATTATATGTTCTGTCTTTCTATAGATCTGTTGTCTAATCCCAATTGAGTTCTCCAGTATGTCATGTCAACTGCTTCATTTTTTAGATCCTGAGACTTAATCACCTTTGCTTGTTTGTTTGAGATCATCTCTCATTTGCATTTGTGGTTTTCCTAGTCCTCTTTAGCCTTCCAATTTTCCTTCTATATAATTACTCATTAAGCCATTTTTTCCCATATTATGGCCCATTCAACTTCAGGCCCAGTTTACTAGCAGTCTTGACCATTTCTATTTTTGACTTTATCTCCCGTGCACACTTCGAGTGTATTACAAATAAACTTCATAAATATCTGAAACCGGACATTTCTTGATAGACTTCTAATATCAGCCCTTATTTTTAATATTATAAAGACTCACTAACTCACTACATGGGTCTTCAACATGAAAGTGTACCACGATAACATTTTTTTTGCAGCCCGCTATATAATAAACAATGTATAATTATTTCAATAAAAAACTATATATATATATATACATGAACAATTATTAAAATACAATTTTATTTAATTTACGCATTTCACGTTATTTTATAAACTTTTTTTGCTTTTGACGTGAAGAAAAGTATTACGTTTTTATACAAATGTACTTTGAAACGGCAAATGGCAACCTTAGTAGACAAGACAAATTGCGCTGAATTCTGCTATGGAATTAAAAATAAATAAAATAAAAAACAACGAGAAGAGAACACATTTCACGACAAATCAGAAATCTTACCTGTTGGAGATGGGCCTAGGCCATAGTATGAACATATATAAGAGTGAGCTGATCTTTTAATATGTATTCAATCCTAATATTGCCGGTACAGTATTGCGGCCTACAAGAGACACAAACCCTGGCCCTAGAACATAAACAATCATGTTAAAGATCCCTATTATAGAGTCTATACTCCTTGATATATCTTTATATACTTCTAGTACCAGGTCAGTTCTAGTACCAATGTAACTTTTAATAATATTAATGAACTATCACTAAGATAAATTCAAGATAAAATCCTAGAAGCAATTCTCGCTTTAGTCGAGTGGTCAATTATAAACTTTGGAATAAACTGCCTAATACATGATCCCACCTATAATATCATAAGCACCTCAGGCACTTCATGTTGGTCGAACGTATTCTCTTGTGTTTCTCAAGAGATATAGTTCAATTCTAAAAAAAGAAAAGTCAAGGTTTAGCACGACACAAACAAAAGAAAGATGTCCTTTAGGTTGACAAAAGTAAGATGACAAGTAAGGAAGATGAAAAAATAGCTGATGAAAAGTTTTAGAGGGACTCAAGAATAGAGTAGTGAAGCATCACAAGAATATCGACCAAGGTAGGGTTGCTAAGAAATAAATTTTATATCAAGTAGATGGCCTATCCCATTGACAGATATACCACTATCGGGGCGGTAAAATATTTGTCAACACTACAATTTAAGGACATCACCTATTTAAAGGTAAATATATCTAAACTGTGGTATTTTAGGTATTTCTAATAGGAATGGTGGTTTAGAAGCCTTAACACCACTAAAACAATCCTTATTCGGGATACCTCAAACTTTTCAATTGTGATTCTGTTAAAAACTTCCTTATTTGTTTGAGCAAGTCTAGATCTATGTTACTGAACATTTAATTCGATCACATTTGTGCGACCTTTTGTGGGAAACGTCGTTGAAAATAGTCTAATTTCGTCTTCCTATACTTTTAAAAAAATTATAAAACTTAAAAAAAAAAATGTCAACCAAAACCTTTCGTCTTCATTTTGGGGTGAACCATATATATAGAAATAACGAACCACTTCTTAAATAACGCAGAATTTATGGACACCTGCTTCAAGTCACATTGGCACCCTTAAACTTATTTTATAATATTTATTTATAAAGGTGATGGATAATTTTCAACTTTACTAAGATATATATATATATATGTATGTATATTTATATAAATCTATTATTAATCAAAATACATTTATCATAGCTATTAATAAAATCTATATTAATTTTTTTAGAATGTTTATTTTACAAATTTACATAAAATATACAATATTCTTATATCGAAAAAAAAGTATTAAAGATTTGGACAAACACTCAATTCTACTGTTCTCGGCAGAGAAAACAATTGTTTTTGACATAATTACGCACGTATGTTATATTACTGCGTTTTGTATGTTTCTTTGGATGGATACATGTATAAATACTTTTATTTGTGTGTTCAGAACATATGTTTTGTTGTATAACATAATTTACCATTATCTAGGTTTTTAATTATATATCTAGCTGTGTGGGTATGAATATATGTATGTACATTTATATTATATATTATTTTGTTTTTACTAAAATATAAATTGATTATTTTTAATAATTATTATATACGTAAAATATGAACGGTTTTGAAGTGCTTCGTGTCCTACTACGCATCTATTGTATCCGTATGTACTCACTAATGAGGTGTGGATAAATAGTGTATAAATTAAAGGTATGTATCAGCATTTTATTGTAAGGGTGTCGTCGCCCTGTGATGATGATGTGTAGTCACGTCCGTCATTATAAAAGGTCTAGAACAGGGATTATTAACCTTTTTTGTTCAAGACCCAAAATCAACAGACGATTAACTTGGCGATCCATTGGTCTCTTTTGAAGTTGAACAGTGGTATTGTAATAATTTAAATGAGTGTGGCAATTATCTATAATGATGTAAAAGTTGTAATATTTTCTAATAAGTAATTATAAAATGCAATCAGAATGTAATAATATAATTAAGAAAATATTACCAGTATTGAATTTAATAAATTAAATACAGTAATGCATGGTAACCACAATAATAGTTATTTATTATTATATTAGGTAGGCCTAATATAGAGATGGGAAACAGTGATTTTACTATATAGACCTAAGTGAATACAGTGACTGTGATTTTAAAATATCGGTGATTTATACCAGTGATTTTTTTTACTGTGACGTGTATTCACAGTGTTTAGAAGGACCGATATTTTTTCACTATCCAACAACGGTCAAAGTTAGTATTTAGCTGCTGTCCAAGTAGGCGAGTACAATCGAGTATGGAGTATGGAGTATGGAGTATTTATGAGTATTGAGTATTGGTTGGGTATTTAGTATTTACTCGAATAGTCCCATGAGTATCGGTTGGAAGGAAACTACTTACTCGGGTGTTTGGCGGCTTGCAATGGAATTCGATACTTAAAGGCCTAACATGAACTCTTCCTGCCGGCACTAACATTGACAATCAACATAAAGCTACCTAATCTTCAGGTCTCATCTGGGTTTCATGTTGCCTGACTAATGTACAATCAATACAGTACAAAAGTATGCGTTTTAAGATGTTTCATATAGTTGATATAAAGAGAAAGCAAAAAATGTCATTTAATATCTTATAGTGAAATGTTATGTAATTTGGCCAAAATTAGTGGTCCAACAAACATTATGTTAAATTTGAATACCAATATTAAAACTTATTTGACGGACTATGAGAAACTCTTGTAATTGTGTAATTTATTTAGTGATCTGTTTTACTACAATTAAAATTTATGTGACATTAAAAACGAACCTAATAAAATGGCGACTAGTTAAGAAAATGTTGTTTGGAATGCAGGTCATATATTATATTATTGTAGTGTTATTTTATTTTAAATACTGTAAATATAATAGTAGGTGAACTATACATATATTAGAAACAAATAAACTTTAGATTAGACTATAGGATGATTAGGACCATCAACGCATAGTAAATATTAAGGTTTATTTATATATTTTCTATTTTGTTACTTATTTTAATTTATTATTAGCGATTTTAGGGATAGGATCACCGAAAAATCAAAAAGTTTTTATTTCGTACCCTACTTTGCTAGGTAAGCGAGCTTTTCGATTTTGGTCTTAACAACAAATATTTTGTATTGAAAACGCATATGAATAAAAATTTAAAACATTAAAGTAATTTTTACGTAATAATCTGATACAGTTTTTGAAAAAGGAGATCTATGAGATCAAGTGTTTTAAATAGAAATAACACGTAAAACATAACAGTCAATAAGGTCGATTCATAATTACCTGGTATGAAATAAAAGATAAAAGAATAACAAGGGCCGCGAAGCGAGTATTAACTCGAGTGTCTAGAAGAAGCAATACTAGCTCCGTAGCTCGAGTAACTGTTGCCATCCGATGCGAGTATGGCGTATCTCCGATCACCGATATCTCAATCACCGATACTTTTGATATAGAGTCACTGAGAGTAGCGGTGATCATATGGTATCGGTGAAAAAATCACAGTCAGTGATTTACCGCATATCTCAAGCCTACTCCCTATCGGGAAGGGATGAATATAAACATATTTTGTAACAAATAATATGTAATAATAATTGAAAATTCAAACCTTTTACAAAACAAAATTTCAAAGATAATTATTTACATTAGTTCACTGAGATTCTTGGCCTTGTAATGTTGCTGAAAGTTCTTCAAATCGTTGTCGTGTCTTTGAAAGGATGTATATCAAGTCATGCCCTGGTTGTAGTCTGCTTCTAATTTTAGTTTTAATGATAAAGAGTGTAGAAAAGCAAGCTTAACATAGGTACACAGTCGTAAACGAAAGTAACACTTTCATAACTTCGTTCCCTAGAAAAGATTTTTTTTTTCAAAGTTTTATCCAAAACAAATATTGTGACTAAGTTTATTTTTGGATATTGTGACACAAAGCTTCATCACTTTTAACTTCAATGAGCTCTTCCATGGAGACCTGCAATGTTTGAAAAATGTTCAAGCAAGTCTTCACCATCATTGTCAAATGGACTGCGCACCCAATTGTATTAAGCCATAGCTTCTGAAATGTAGTGGTCGAACTCAAGATTTAATTTCTGCAGATGCCCAATTATTAAATTTTTAACCTCTTCCAGGTCAGTACTTTCGTCTTCCAAGAGCAGGTTTAAAGTCGGGAAAGAAGCCAACTTATTTTCTTCTGTTTTCTTTTCCACAGTTACAATGTTGCTTTGAAGGCTGACAATCTCTCTCTTTGTAAATGACTGTGATCGTAACCTTGCATTGAGGTGTTCAACTTATTAAGTTTCATAAATATATCTGAAAGATAGGCTAAATTCAATATCCGCCTTTCGTTAGAGAACCGGGAAGTCAAAGGATGATTCTTTTCTGACAAAAATATTTCACTCTCCAGAATACAACTCTTTGAAGTAGGTCTTAATTTCCTTGAGACAGCCACCTGACCTCAAAATGATACACCAAATGGGTGTACTCAGAGACCATTTCTAAGCACATCTGGCCAGTTATCCTTTTGTTGTTAAATGACCTTGATCATTTCAAATTGATGATATGAACAACCTCTTTCATAACAATATCCAAATCCTCCGACGGCCTCTTAGAAACAAGATTCTCCATATGAAACACTTTTGTCTTACTTTTACTTTTGTGGATTAATTTCCTTTACTCTTGCACAGAAGCCCTGGCGTGCCCCAAGCATTGCTTGCGCACCGTCAGTACAAATGCTGTGACATCGATTCCAAGACAAACCTTCTTCTTTAAAAAATGAGTTCATTAAAAATGTCTTCTTCTGTAGTAGATGTGATAAGTGGACGTCAAAAAATAATATCCTTCCACTTTGGTAAGTCCAGCATAGCGTATATAGGCTATGATTTGAGCGACGTCACTTATATCAGTTGTTTCACCCAGTTGTAGACTAAACTGCCCACTAGTTTTAATGGCTGAACTCACTTGTTTTTTTAATATTAATCGATACATCATGGATAAGTTTACAAATAGTATCATTTGACAGTAGTATTTGTTCATTTTTTTTTTACATATTCATCATCACAGGTCATGCGAACCATGTCTATTGCTGCTGGTTTTACCAAATCCTCTCCAATTGTGTGTAGTATTTCTTCTGTTTTGCAATACGTTAAGCAACATGGTAAGAAGCAAGAGTGGATTGTTGGACAAAATAAATACCCTTTGTTCTAGTGTCGATACGTTGTCGCTTAAGCTTCTTCTGTTCCTTTTTTAGTAACTAAAATACTATGCTTAGTTTCAAGGTGCCTTTTTGTGTTCTGCTTTAGTGACGCATTGCTGAGTACTTCATCACAGACGACACACTGTGGCTTTATTATTCCTCGATCCATGAGAAATGTGAAACTCACCTTAAAGAAGTCGACTTTATACTGACGGCTTATATTTGGGTGATATATAAGTCACAAACATCTGTTTGGTACCCTCATAACTAAAAGTTCAACAATGATAAAAATCACATATCAAAACCACAGCAGTTTAATTTTGCACACACTAGCAAGACGCACAACGATGACGGACTGTGTTTATTACTACAGAGTAGGTATACAACTGGAATGAATACAAAAGTTCCAAGCCATGGAGTCATCGTATTGGTGAGAAGTGAGCGAGTCTACTGGTGGCGGGGAGGATCAATGTATCGATGAACTTCTTCCCTGTTTACTAAAACAATTGCTACCAGTACTATTCACTCTGAATATATTATAGTGTTTTTATTATTGTTTGTAAAATCGTGGTTCTGAAATGATTAAAATTTCAAATTAAGTGCTTTAGTTGACATTATTTTAAAATCTACCCATTCCGGAAGCAATGGTGACCCACGTTTGGGTCGCGGCCCATAGGTTAAGAACCCCTGGTCTAGACAACTCGTTCAGCCTTCTAATGATTCCTGTGACCTCTCTAGGAAGCACTATGTTTACATGTAATATATGCTGGATGCGTGGGTATTTCACC